>SNQJ01S0080996.1:21529-54273 GCA_010110895.2 Picea sitchensis | reverse complement strand
CATCTTCTCACGGATGCGAGTAGCAGCCACATCTCTTCTCAGAGATAAGCTACCAACGCCCTAGCTAGTTTATTTCCATTCTGTCTGTAAGCATATTTCAGTCATTTGTGATTAATGAAATAAAGTATTATTTCCGCTGCATCTCTTTGTTTATGTGTATTTCTATATTTCATTGTGTTCCTACATAAATCCGGATCACATTTTCACCTAGTACTCGACCGACTTCTTTATGCGATCAATGTTGCTATCCCTTAGTACCCGGATGTCGTGCTCTTCGATGTCTCAGGCCTATTGAACCGCACTGATGTAATCGATCCTTTCCATTGCTTGGTGTGCTTTCACATACCATATTTCCATATCCTTGCACATCTCCAGTGCCATAAGGGTTTCTTCTTGTAAATCGACTATCCCTACAATGAAAATTTGCCGCTCATTCGTGAATTTACTGAAGGCCTCTTGGAATTCGCTTCTCAAGAACACCATGGCCTGTGTGGAGTCCTGATAATATTTTTCCAAATGGCGTAGATGCTCCAACTCCTTTAGTGCAGTGGACAACTCCTCTTCATCCTTCCTCTCTCTATCCAGGGCGGCGTCTATGATTTCCACCCATGCGCCGATAATCTCAGATGACTTGGCATGCTCCGTATTAATTTCTCTTTTATGGTGTTGAGGATGGAGCTGTCCAGAGTAAGCCTACTCCTGTTGGTGGTTCTCTTCATGATGGATTTCCTCTTTCGATCATAGGTGATGGCTTGTATATCAGTGCCCTCATCCACGAGTTCGGGGATTTACTACTCTCCCCAAGTAAGCGTGTTTCCCTGGCTCCCGACGTTGTATATATGTTCAATAATGGGTTCTTGAACCTCTTTTGTGTGTCCTGAAAGTTCGGCCTCTGTTTGTTTCTCATCGTCAAGTAATGTACTGGCCACATTTGATGAATCAGGGACATGCTCGGTACTTACTTGATAATCAACTGTTGAGATGTTGATTTCCTACTATGGAATTTCTTCGTCTTGTTCATCGGACCCTAGCTCATCCTTCAAGCTATCTACTTGGGTCCTGGGTGCATCAAGTAGTTTAGTGTCTAAGATACTTTCGACCTCCTGGTCACTCTGTGGATGGATTTGAAATTGAGCATTAGAAGTTGGGGAAGATGCTTTCTTTGGTTCCTTTTCCTCTATAATATCTACTAGAGTCACCGGGGAAACCTCCAAACTCTCCTCATCATCATAGATCGTTATTAAGTCGTGTAAGGGGTTTGGTGCACTTGATCTCCCTGATGTCCCCACTATCTCGAGCTGAGCCTAAATGTCCCCTTTTGATCCAACCTGTGGCATTAAAACTTCAGGGTTATCTAACTCGGTGATCTCTTCAATTTGTATTGGCTCTGGGTCACTTGGACCTACCCATATTTTGATTGGGTTGTCGGTAGGGACCCTTGTCATTTATATGAGGTCCAGGTCATTCTGCAACTGATCAATTACTCTCTGTTCTTGTTCCATTAGGAGAAATCCCCTTTTCTATTCCTCCGGTGTCAAATCAAGTCCCCTACTCTGCACCTTTGTTGCCTCTATTGCTTTGATTTCTTCCCTGGCTCTGAGGGCCTCTTGAGCTGACTGGTCTATATTTGTCACATGTTCATACATGATCATGGCCTTGAACCTAGTCATTTTCAGGTTGGCCATTCTTTCCACCACCTCATCCCAGTCTTGGGCATTCTCTGTGAAGACTTCATCTTTGAACTTATTGTGAGCATACGACCAATAGGATGACACCTGTGAAGCATGTTTCAGGACCATGCCCTTTGGATTGTGCTTGTGGAATTGACCTGTCGGGAATATGAGTTTGAGTTGGATTATCCATTCTTGTTTGGCTTGAGTGATATCCTTTACCAAATAGAAACCTACATGGCCACTGTAGGGTATGAAAGCCCGTTTCTTGTCTTTGACCAGGGTGGCGTTGTAGCCTTGCAAGATGGCCTGATAACATATTTCTCCTACGACGAGATGGTCTGGGACATGAGATGGTAGGATATGTGGTGCTATGGTGGCCCTGAACACCCTGATTTAGGTGTCACGCTCATCAAAATACCAATGGCCTACCTTGGATATAATTTTCTTTCTTGCCGCCAATAGCCTTGGGCATTCCTTCTTAAAAAGAATAAAATAAATTCGGGCGATGAATTCATTGCAGACAAAGGAGTAAGATTTCTTATACCTGTTTTCCCATATCACGCTGAAGTAGACGTGGATTGGGAGCTTTGCAACATGCCATCTTAGATTCATGCCGGTGAAGACATTCCTAGCGCACATGACATTGAGCAGGTATGAAGCCATGTAAAAATTTGGTGCTTCCCCTTCCTTTGGCGTTTGAGCTTTCTGCACACAGGTTCTTAGTTTCTTGGAGATTATTGCTCCCCAATTGTAGCTGCACCTGATGATTGCAAATGTGTATGCCAAAGGCATCGATGCTTCCGAAAATTTGGAGCAATCTTTCTCTCTGTATAACTGGTAGACGAGGGCCATCAAATAGATGTATGGCTCTCTCAGGTTGATTGTTTCGTACCATCCATTGCTTCAATTGGTGAATTTATTGTCTTCCCTCCACCATGAGGCCATAAATCGACTCATGTCATGAAGTTCATAGAACTTCACCATGAATTCCTTGTTGAGCCACTCCTCCAAGTCCCTGAGCTTGTAGTATTTCTGGATCTTTGTCTGGAGAAAAACTCCGACGCACCCACCATTCTCATCGTTAATCAATAATTTATTCTCATCTATGTGGTTGATGAGCCACTTCAAGACCTCTATGTAGGGGGAAATGGGGGTTCTTCTCATCACCATGTGTAGATACGACCTTCGGATGTTGGGGAACACCTGGTCATCGAGCACCCTTACGTCCAAGTCGCTATGTTAGACATACTCCAGGTATTCTTCTCTTCTAATCCCGTTGAAGAGATCCCACCATTGTGGGAGTGCTACCTTGGATATGGTACTCGCCTCTGTATCTCCAAAGTTTGGAGGCTAGACAAAAATTTTCTTTGTTGTTGTCTTGATGACAAGCTCTGGCCTAGGGACATACTCCAATTACCTTGCAGTTCCTGAAGAAGAACCTTCGTCTGTCTTTGGTTATTTTAGCTTTGGTGCTCTCGGTGAACATCTGTTTGTTATCTTTCTTGGTGGCATTATTCCTTCAAATTAAATAGAGTTTTAGAGACTGTGTAAAAACCGAACAAACATATATAAATTATATTGAGTGAATTGCCAGACTTGGATACATACCTCTGAATCTTGTTAAAACCTGGTATTTTGATAAACACGGGGTCTATACTGCCTTTGTCTTGCTCGTTTTGCTTCTTCGTATGCTATGGATTCCCTTACGCGTGGAATGAATTTGTTCACAACAGTTCAAGATATTTTAAACATGAAATATCTTACCGTGTCACATCAACCATTCAATTCGGGTTACGAATGAAAATTCAATAAATCTGTCACCGAATCTTTAAAACTTAAATTCATCATGGGTGGTGATGTGGCCTATCGATGATTTCAAACATGATATTTTGATTGGTGCATGAGGTAGCAACTAATGCAGTCTTGGGTATTAATTATCTCATTAAATGCCCAAAATCTGGTCACGTCTAATGTCGAAAACGTGTCGTTCTTTCAGCGGGTGGATCGAGGATCAGAGTTGTGCTATGAATGTTTTCATTGATATCCTCCTACAAAATCTTCAACACTAATTGATATTGCCATACCATGCTGATGCAAAAAAGATGATTCAGAGGTGTGACTTGGACCTAGGGAACCAAGAATGACTTGGGACAGAACTAGACCGTATGACCCTTCTACCTGGTAAAGACACATGGCATTGGAGATTCGTGACTTAATTCACTCATACTAGTCAGATTTGGGACTTTCCTTAATCTATTTGTTCTAAAATCAAATCCTAGCTTGCCGATGCCGAAAAGTGTCAAGAATCGGTGATCAGAGATAAGCCTACCAAAGAGCTCTTAGATCGTCTCCCTCGAAAAATTCTCGATGCCAAAAAGCATCGGGGATCAACGATCAGTGATAAATTTATCATGATCAAAATATTTGTTGTGATCCTTTTAGGTTTTCCCCAATCTCGATAAAGTGCACCGAGCATTGACCATCGACGATATCTTTTCGTTCTTCGTTAACATCTGTCCTCCCCGTATTTTACCAATGCCAAAGGGGAATTGGCTATCGGTGATATCTTTATGCGAAAAACTTAACGCAAACCAAAAAAATCCTTCTTCCGATGCTAATGAAGATCGATGCTCGATGAATGTGGTTTTCCAAGTGGTTCCTATAATTACTTGAATTCTTTCTGATGCTGAACCTGAGCACGTTGGGTGCAGTGTTTGGCTGTTGATTCTTAATTCAAGTGTTAAGGTATTTTAGTTATGGGTTTTCATAAGTTCAAGAAAAACTAAATAGGTGATGAGAGTCATGAAAATAAGAGAAGACAAAATATTTCTCAAAAATGAAATCAAATTAGACAGTGCAGAAGATCAAGTGGTACCCAAAAAGTAAAAAAAATGATAAGGCTTTTTAGGGTGTGTTGAGTGCTCAACAAATGGTGACTTACTGGGCAAAAGAAGAATCTTTGTTCCTACCTCAGGCTTAGTTGATGCAAAATCCAGTTAAGAACTCAACTGGTTTTTATCAGAGCCTCTTCTATCCTTACATTTGGAATTTCCTGGTTGGTTCATCCAAGCCTACCTATGGGGTTTCAACCTTTATTCCACCTTTGTTTCCTGTAACCCTAACCCACGACCTCTTTGAAAAGAGTCGAGTAAAGCATTCATTGACCCCAGAACTTTTGGTTATCATCATTCACTTACTACGGTGTTTATCTTCTACCAGGGAGCGTCCATAGCCCCAGCAGAGTCACCCCGACATCACAGACCTTGCTCTGTTGCCAGCGAGAATCCATAGCCTATCAGAGTTATCTGCATACCCTCACCTACATTGCACTCATTTTATATAATTGATTTTTTTTTGGCAGAATGCCCTAAGCAAGTGGGAGAGGAGGACATCTGTTATTTTCAAAATGAGATGGTTAGGGTGAATTTTTTGCTAGCTCTGTTTTGAGGTACATGTAGTCCTTTCCATCTTACCACCTTTCCCTTCAGGTTTTACTAGACCACCAAGCAGACACTTCAACACTTTTCCAAGGTTGTTCATCTACACAGGTTAGATAGAGAACTCCTTTAAAACAACCGTAGGTCTCCCAACGCTTCTTGTGTTGTATGTAAGCGATGAGTCAGGAACAAAGTTCATCATATTGCATGAATTGAGGTCAACCAATGTATCTCTAAACACAAACTTCAAAAGCGAAGAAGTTTTATAGTAAGAAAAAAAAAAAAAAAAGCACTCCGCAATCAGCCTACCCAAAAGCAAAACATCACGAAAACACACACACATTTTTTTAATGGAACTATTGTTTTAGGGCTTGGCCAATCACTGGGAGGGAATCAGGTTCCCACCTCAGATTTTGCAACCGATAAGTACCTACCCCAATTTTATCGACTACCTGAAAAGGTCTGAGCCATAGATTATGAAACTTCGAATGTTTCCCTTCGGCTCATTTGCTCTGTCCCATTTTAGGACCAAGTCTCCTACTTCAAAATTCTTCTCTTTGGCCTTATGCTTATCAAACCACCTTTTATCTATATGTTGATGAGCCATGAAATTTGATTTTTATTTCTCCCTTTCTTCTTCCAACATGAGGAGGGTATTAATTCTTTGTTGTATAACTGATGAGGTTTGTCCTCTAGAATCCTGAGCAAGATGAAGAGATGGAAGATATAGCCCATTCGAGAGAATGGATTCCTATCCGTATACCAGAAAGTCTGGGGAATTCCTAATATCTTCTTTGGGTGTTGCTTTGTAAACCCATAAGGCATTGTGCAGTGAACTGTGCCAATTCCTATGGTTGTCTATAACTATTTTATTTAATATCCTCACTAGGTTATTATTGGTTGATTATGCCACTCCGTTCCCTTGTGGGTAGTAGTTTGCAGAGTACCTGATTATGATTCCTTTATCTAAAGAAAAATATGTTAATAGTGTGGAAGAAAAGTAAGTGACATTATCAAAAACAAGGAAGAAATTCATACCACACCTTGTAATCAACTGTTGTTCTATGAATTGGATCACCACCTTTTCGTTTACATGAGTCAGAGGGATGGCCTCTGCCCATTTCATGAAATAGTTTGTGGAATTCAGTATGTATCTATGATGTTTTTTAAACTCAGTGTAATTTATCCTATGATATGTAACCCCCATTACTTGAATGGCCTAGAGACGACCACAGGTTGGAATGGGACAACTTCTCTCTTTTCTCTCCCCGCGCTTATTTGACAAGTTTTACAGTTTCTAGCATATGTGCGAGAATCCCTGAACAAAGTAGGACAATAATAGCCATCTCTTATTATTTTGTGAGTGGTGGTGTTTCTTGCGAAATGTCCACCTGCAGGACCATCATGGAGCTCCTTTAGAACCTTTTCTACATCTTCGTGTTCGAGACATCTTAAAATTACCCCATAATAATTAACACAGAAGAGAACCAAATTTATGAGGTGATATTGTGTTGATTTTAACCCGAGGGCTCTCCTTTCCCTAGGATTTAGGTTTTCTGGGCAAGTCCCATGATGTAGGAGATAAGTCAGTTTCCCATACCAAGACTCTTGCCCTGGGGAGATGTATGAAGCTTCACCCCACCATAATGCCAATTCATTCTCCCATCTGGGGTCTTCATTTACTTGGTCCTCGGCTTCAACTGCCAGTTTGCATAATCCTTGTCCCTTAAATAGTTTAGCAGGTTTTATATCTAGATCAAATTCTTGGACTACTTCCATCCAGTTTCCTCTTCATTCTTCCATATCCTGTTGAGTGAATAGGGATCAGACTGCAGGGTGAGGCACGATGAATTTGGTATGGTTCTTTAGGATGTAATATCTAAAGTGTTTCACTACCTTGTATACTACATAAGACTGCTTGTCTATAGTAGGGTAATTTAGTTCAACCCCTTGGAGATTAGTGCTCATAAATGAGATCGGGGCCTCGTTGTTTTCATTATCCTTTTGAGTCAATATTGCAGATAACGATTGGTCGGAGGCAAAAGTGTAGAGGAATAAATATTTGCTAAAGTCAGGACTTCACAACACTGGGGATTGAGATATTGCAACCTTAATATTGCTGAAAGAAATTTTCCGTTCATCATCCCACTTAAATTCAACATCTTTGTGGATCATTTTTTGTAAGGGTTTGATAGTTTCAGTATAATTGGGGGTGAAATTCCTCACAAAATTGATTTTCCCAAAGAAGGATTGCATATCCCTTTTGTTGTGGGGTAATGGGAGCTGAGCTATAGCCCTAATTTGTTCTAGGTCTATGCAAATTCCTGCTTGAGATATATAATGACCTAGAAATTTACCTTCCTCGACACCAAAGATAGTTTTCTTAGGGTTTAAGGATATACCGTATTTTCTACACCTTTCGAAAATCTAGGTTAAGTGTTGGATGTGATCTTCCTTCTTCTTTGAATACACAATCATGTCGTCCAAATAAACTACTACACATTTTTTTATTAGTCACCGAAACGCTAAGTCCATGGCCCTTTTGATGTATTGATTAAACCAAAGGGCATGTGTTTATAAGTGAAGGTTCCCCACTTGGTTCGGAAGGTAGTTTTCAAACGGTCTTTCTGTGAAACTAGCACTTGGTTGTAACCTGAAAAAAACGTCCAGTAGGGAGAAAATCTCAGAACCAGACACAATTTGCAAGAGTTGCTCCATTGGTGGGATTGGGTAGTTGTCCTTTTCTGAAGCTCTGTTGAGGTTTCTGAAATCTACACATAGGTGTATCTCCCGAGACTTTTCCTTACAGGAACCAAGTTTTCTACCCATGTAGAGTGTCTAACTTGGAAGATAATCTTGGCATCTAGTAATTTATTTGACTCTTGACACATGAGAGGCTCCAGGGATGGGTGGTACTTCCTGAGCTTCTGTTGGAAGGGTTTCACTTCGGGATTTAATGCTATTATGTGTTGAATGATACGAGTGTCATAAGTTTTCATATCTTGGTAGGACCATGCGAAAACATATTGATATTGTATGAAAATTTTGAGATAGGCCTTTATTTCTTATTTAGATAATGTCTTGCCAAGATTTATATTCTTGGGGTTTTCCGGGGTTCCTAAATTTATCGTCTTGTACGTGGGACATGAACTTCCAATTTTTGCATTCATTGACCCTTTGAATCTTTCCCTTAAGTCAAAAAGGTTTTCTAAATAGGCTACTCCCTTTGGTATCGTGTAATACCTTGGTTTTTCAGTCGATCGATCTATTTTAGGTTTCTGTACATGAGGGTTAGGGTCTACTAATTTCTCCTGAAACACTTCATCGTCAATAGCTAGATCTTTAAAATTATCCTGATTGGTTAAAAAATTTATGATCTGTTCATCTCCTTCAAAGACCTTCCAATTAGAAATATTGTTGGGCACCGACATTTTGTAGAGTAGATCCACGGTGAATCGAGAGGCTTCATAGTCTTCTAGAGGGGATAACCTTGAGGCCACAGTGGCCATAGAATCAACAAGAGTGTTCTTTGTTTTGGGGATCGTTGTAATATTGAAGGCTTCAAAACGTTCTATTAGTCTATGCACTTCCTGTTGATAATTCCTCAGGTGAGGAGAGTTGCAATGTATAATGTTCATTACTTGTCTAACGATGATTTCAGAATCTCTGAAAACCTTCAATTCTTTAATGTTTATGTCCATGGATTTGTTTAGCCCTTGCACTAGAGCTTCATACTCAGCTGTGTTGTTTGTGCATTCAAACTCTAGTCTGCAGGACAAGAAATTTCGTTTACCTTTTGGATCAATGAGGATGCACCCTGCCCCTGACCCTTCTTGCTATTTAAATCCATCAAAGTATAGGTCCAATATTGTGAGAAAAAACCACTAGTTTCCTTTTTTCTCCCACTTTCCTCCTTTCCTGCTATATGTTTCATGGTTTCTAACACCATTTCCTGATAGAAGAAGGCTTCCTCCACCATTGTTGGTAAATTTTCTTGAAAAATCGTTTCGGAGTTTTGGGTAAGAGGAACATCAGATGAGAGAGAGAAGCAATTCCCGAAATCAGATTCGTAGGAACAATTTCCTAGCACAGGGAAATCTATCGAAGAAGGTTCGTTGAGGATTTCTAGGTCGGTGACTATATGTTTTAGATATATTTCCCTGTCGATCCTGATCATGTTTGGGTGTCCCTTTAATGGAAACCAAAGGTGAGCCCAGTCCCTACTAAAGTATCCATTTAAATTCTTATAACAATCTCAACTAAGTAGAAATCCATAAGCTTCTAGGATATCTACTACAATGATGTCAACTACTTGAACACACTTTGGGTGTGTCTCCATCCTGATCATGACATCCTTGAGTTCTTCCATAACTTTCTCCTGGGTTCTGTCTAGTTGTATCACATGTTTATCACTTTTGAGAGGGGTGTCGCTTAGTTTCTTGCATATATATAGTGGCATAACATTAGAGGATGCTCCTGAGTCAACCAGACAATTATGGAGGTTTCTGTTGAAGACTTCAAATGTTAAAAGGAATGGTGGGACAAAAGGCTTCCCTTTCTTATCTTCATAGCAAGCGTTTATAGTCGATTTATTCCTTGGTTAGTTCTTGTTATAGGGTTTTATACTGAATTCAAGGCTTGTAACATAAAGTCCTTTTGCTGAGGGATTCTACACATGTCCATGACCGATATATTTGCCTTCAACTTTTTCAAATATTCTACTATTTTGTAGTCTAGCTTGGGTGGTTCTCGTGTATGGATTTTTATAGGAATTATTCGGGAGACAAAAGGTTCTTTTGGGTCACCAGGTGTTGTTTTTCCTCCCGAAGTTTGGGATGTAGTAAGGTTGTTTGAGATAGGCTGAACCCTACTTCATGTTTTCACAGCCAAGACCTCCGCAGATGGTTCTTGAACCTCAAATATGTCATCGGAAGGCGTTGGAAGGTCAAGGTCCCATATTAGCATGGATGTTTCTTCTGGAGGGACAAATTATTCTTGATCAATAATATTCATGTCTGAGTTGCTTGATTGTTAGGTAAGGGAAAACTCATCTAGAAACCAGTTGGCCATCAAATTCATGGCATGCACCCATTGTGGGTAGTATCTTTCTGAATGTTCCTCTTGGTGATAGCTACAGAAATATTCAGATGCTACATTTCCCAAGTGGATGTTCAAGTTGGCTGGGGGGGTTCATTCACCTTAAATGGTGGATTTATTTTTAAAAAGAGTTTATAAGGCCTCTGGCCTTGGTTTCCTTCCCCTGCACTTCTTTTCATTTCTATGATTTCGTTTGACATCATCTTTACCATGCATTGTAGGTCTTTTATGTCTCCACTTCCCTTTTTCTGTTTTCTTCCTCGGGGGCCTGGTTAACAAGAGTCCTCTCTTGGGAATAGGTTGAACTTCCTTCTTGCCTAGTGAGAATTGGCCTTATTTACATCCCTTCATTTGGAATTCTATTGTCTTGGCTTCTTCAAAATTCTCAGCTAAGGTTGTTTTGGAAGCCCTCTTCACAAACATGGAAATGGAAGCTAGGAGAGCATTAGAGTATACTTTGATTTGCAACACCTGAGTGGGTTTAGCCTCGGGTTGAAATTTGTTTAGGATAGTGGTTAACCGTTTATTAAAGTATTTGAACTTCTCCTTTGAACTCATGGTGGCAGTGAACAACTCATCCATCAAAGCTCTGATAGTGGTTTCTTCTACAAATTTGTCTAGAAAATCCTTTTGAAACTTCGTCCAACTAGATATGGACCCTACAGGTAAGTTAAAATACCACGTGGAGGCTGAATTCTCAAAAGTATAGGGCAAAATCCTGCATACTACATCTTCATGTTGGACATTCATCATTCTAATAGCTAGTATGAATTTTTTGATATGGTCTTCAAGCAATTCTGAGGTTTCAGGGTCGAATTTATAGAGTAGATTTTCTGGATGTCGGGGAAGATTATGTACTTGTCCAGGGATGTCTAGCACATATCTGGCCAACCAAGATTGATTATGGTGAGGTGGGTTTCACCTTTCTTCATTATGATCATTTTTATCTTCCATGTCATCCTACTCCAAAAATGAGTGTTTCGAGTTAAACCCTTCCTCGTCAGAAAAATCATTGGGCTCGAAACAATTATCAGGTGGTGTTTTGGAGATTAGATTAAGAGGATGTTCGATTTCAGTGTGGGTGAAATATATCAAGTCTTCTACTATGTGAATGAAAACCCGGTCCAGGGTGTCGACCACTGGTTTTCTTACTTGTTTTCTACAAGGAATTAACAGAGCTAAGGGAAATGCTCCAATTTGTTGGGCGTAAGCTCTTGTGATTATTTTGAACTGGTTCAAATCCTCATGAGGAAGAGCGTAAGGTAATTTAGGGAATATATGTTATTCCTCTTGTTGGGGTGAGTTACTCATTTCAGGAGTACTTAGTGTGTGTGGGTTGTCTTGAGAATGAATAGCCATGCATGTGGGCTGTTTTGAATCTACAGGCTGTGTGAAATATTATATATAAAATATTTTCAGCCATTCATTCTTCGACCCTCCTTCTATGCCAATTTTGTTGAGGGGTCCTAAATCCCTTTAGCTCAATGGTAGGAACCAAACCCACCACCGAGGCCAAATTGGACTTTGCAACGTTTAAGGGTGGAATGGTTCTCCAAATATTGCGATCTGGCCAATTAATTGATGGGCTTTACATAATGATTAATAAGATGTGTTCTTGGGAAAGCTTCTCCTTTAGTTTGAACGTTCTCTTTTTTGTATTTTCTCTTATAGGTGGGACCGATACAAGATAAATGATGGTATAAAATAGTTGGGTAACAAAGGGGAAATTTCTTAACTACTAAAAAAGGATGAGCTTGGGATAACCCTTTTGCTCAAGCATGCAGACAATGATTCTTACACCTATGAAAATCCTAGTACTAATACATCATCTTGCTTGCATTTCGATTACTGAATGAGATACAATTTATTAGAAGAGAACATACATGCAATAAAATGATGGCAAGAAAAATAGTTTCCTTATCTCTGATCACCAATCACATATTAACACAATGATTTGTTTACATCATTAGAAGCAAGAGTTATAAAAATATTGCATCAGATAACTTATCAACAGATTCAGAAACTCTTACTCATTACAACATCCATTCATGAGATAAAGTTAGAAGTAATTCCTCATGATCCAATCACACATGCTTTTGATGGAAACATAAACTTGTCTCAGGTCCGAAACATGACCTCTCAATTAAGGTGGATCCGAAATAGTTATTTACAATTCCAAAAATGAGGGTCTTTTCCCAAAATTATCGACCACTTCTAACAGGTCGATCCTCTTATTTATAACATATTATTAACTAAAAATAACTATCAAAAGTGCAAGATAAATAAAACAAAACATCACCACATGGCGCTTTCATCTTGCAGTCTCCTAAGAGTCATCAAATGGTTTCACTTGAGTGGATGATTCTTATCATACTTCGACCATTTGATGAAGAGTTCCTTGCATGTGTTGGCATACGAGAATCTGTGTTGGTCCATCAAGGCCGAAAGGATCTCCTTTATCTCCACTTCCCATTCCTGATACTTGAATACTTTAGCACTTAACTATTGTAACACTATCCAAGCCTTGATTGGGTGTTCCATGAACTATTGTACTTGACCTGGCACCATGTTTTCCACCTTTGCTATCTCCACAACCCACGACAAGTCTTGTTCGACATGTATTTTGACTATGTCATGTAAGTCGACGAAGTCATCGGGTGTGTTGAATTCTGGGATGCCGATGTCTCTCATCGCCCGATTGATATTGGTCCATTTCCTTTCACACTCAACCCATTTCTCTTGGATTTCCTGATGAGGTTCTTGGGCCATTTTCACCTAAAACTTGACCGACTTCTTTATGCGGTCGATGTTGCTATCCCTTAGTACTCGGATGTTTTTCTCTTCGGTATCTCGACCCTATTGAACCACGTCGATGTAATCAATCCTTTCCACCATTTGGTGTGCTTTCTCATACCATATTTCCATATCCTTGCACATCGCCAGCACCATAAGGGTGTCTTCTTGGAAATTGACTATTCCTGTAGTGAAAAGGCATCGCTCATTCATGAATTTACTGTAGGCGTCCTGGAATTCGATTCTCAAGAACACCATGCCTATGTGGAGTCTTGATAATATTTCACTAAATGGAGTAGGTGATCCAACTCCTTCAATGCAGTGCCAAATCATCTTCATCCTTTATCTATCTAGGGTGGCATCTGTGATTTTCATCCCTCTGTTGATAAGCTCGGACGTCTTGGCATGCTTTGTGCTTATTAATTTATCCTCTATGGTGATGAGGATGAAGTTGTCCAGAGTAAGCCTCCTCTTCTTGGTGGTTATCTTCATGATGGATTTCCTCTTTTGGTCGTAGGCGATGGCTTGTATATCAACAACCTCATCCACGGGTTTGGGGATTTGTTTCTCTCCCCAAGTAAGCGTGTTTTCCCGGCTCCCAACGATGTATATCTGTTCAAGACTAGGTTCTTGAACCTCTTCTGTGTGTCCCAAAAGTTCAGCCTCTATTTGTTTCTCATCAGGAGGTAAAGTACTATCCATGTTTGATGAGTCGGGGACATACTCGGTACTTACTTGATAATTGAATGTTGAGATGCTGATTTCCTGCAATGGAATTTCTTCTTCTTGTTCACCCGAACGTAGCTCATCCTTCGAGTTGTCCACTTGGGTCCCTGTTTCATCGAGTAACTCAGTGTCTAAGACACTTTTGACCTCCTGGTCACTCTGTGGAGGGATTTGAACTTGAGCATCGAGAGCTAAAGAAGATGCTTTCTCAAGTTCATTTTCCTATGTAATTTGTACCAGAGCCACTAGGGAAAACTCCAAACTCTCCTCATTATCATAGATCATTATTAAGTCATGTAAGGGGTTTGGTGCACTTTCTATCCATGATGTCTTCACTATCTCGGGCTGAGCCGGAACGTCCCCTAGTGATTCAGCCAGTGGCATTGAAACTTCAAGGTTATCTAGCCGGGTGATATCTTCAATTTGTATTGTCTTTGGGTCACTTGGACCTACCCAGATTTCGATTAGGTTATTGATAGGGACCCTTTTCATTTCTATGAGGTCTAGGTCATTTTGCAGCTGATCAATTAATCTATGTGCCTATTCCATTAAGAGTAATCCCCTTGTCTATGTCTCCGATGTCAAAGACAATCCCCTACTCTGCACCTCTATTGCCTCTGCCACTATGATTTATTCCCTAGCTCTGAGGGCCTCTTGAGCCAACTTCTCTATTGTTGTCGCTTGTTCATCCATGCTCATGGACTTGAACTTGGTCATTTTCAGGTCGATCATTCTTTGCACCACCTCATCCCAGTCCTAGGAATTCTCTGTGAAGACTTCGTCTTCAAAGTTATCGGGAGCATACGACCAGAAGGATGACACTTGTGAAGCATATTGCAGGACCAGGCCCTTTGGATCGTTCTTGTGGAATCGACCTGTCAGGAATATGAATTCGATTTGGTTCATCCCTTCTTGTTTGGATTGAGTAGTATCCTTTACCAAATAGAACCCTACATGGAAACCGTAGGGTATGAAACCTTGTTTATTGTCTTTGACCAAGGTGGCATTGTAGCCTTGCAAGATGGTCTGATAACATATTTCTCCTACGACGAGCTGGTCTGGGACATGAGATGGTAGGATATGTGGTGCTCCGATGGCCCCAAACACCCTGATGTAGGTGGTGCACTCGTCCAAATACCAATGGCCTACCTTGGATATCATTTTCTTGCTTGCCGCCGATAGCCTTGGGCATTCCTTCTCAAAAATAATAAAATAAATTCGGGCGATGAATTCATCGTAGATGAGGGAGTAAGATTTATTATACCTGTTTTCCCATAATACATTGATGTAGACGTGGACTGGGAGCTCTGCAACATGCCAACTCAGATTCATGTTGACGAACACGTTCCTAGTGCACATGACATCGAGCAGGTACGAAGCCATGTAAAAAGTTGGTGCTTCCCCTTCCTTCGATGTCTGAGCCTATTGCACACAAGTGCTTAGTTTCTTGGATATTATTTCTCCGCATTTGAAACTACACTCGACGATTGCAACTGTGGATGCTAAAGGCATCCATGCTTCTGAAAACTTGGAGCAATCTTTCTCTCCATATAACTGACAGATGAGGGCCATCAAATAGATGTATGGTTTTCTCAGGTTGATTGTTTCATACCATTCATTGCTTCGATTGGTGAATTTCTTGTCTTCCCTCCACCATGAGGCCATTAATCGCCTAGTGTCATGGATTTCATATAAATTCACCACGAATTCTATGTTGAGCCGCTCCTCCGGGTCCCTTATCCTATAGTATTTCTGGACCTCTGTCGAGAGAAAAACTCTGACGCACCCACCATTCTCATCATTAATCAAGAATTTCTTCTCGTCTGTGTGTTCGATGAGCCACTTCAGGACCTCTATGCAGGGGAAAACAGGGGTTATGCTCACCATCATGTGTAGATACGACCTTCGGATGTTGGGGAACACCTAGTCATCGAGCGCCCTTACGTCTGGGTCACTATGTGGGACATACTACATGTATTCTTCTCTATTAATCCTGTTGAAGAGATCCCCCCATTTTGGGAGTGCTACATTGGATCCAGTAGTCGCTTCTGTATCCCCAAAGGATAGAGGTTGGACAAAAACTTTCTTTGTTGATGTCTTGACGATAGGCTCTAGCTTAGGGACATACTCCAATTGTCTTGCAGTTCCTGGAGAAAAACCTTCGCCTATCTCTAGTTCTTTTAGATTTGGTGCTCTCGTCGAGCATCCAGTTATTGGATTTCTCAGCAACATTGTTCCTACAACTTAAACAGAGTTTTAGAGACTGTGTAAAAACTGGACAAAAATATATAAATTATAGCCAGTGAATTGTCAGACTTGGATACATACCTCTGAAGCTTGTTAAAACCTATTTTTTTGATAAACACGGGGTCTATAATACCTTCACATTGCTCATTTTGCTTCTTCATATTCTCTGTAATTTCCTTATGCACGGAATGAATTTGTTCACAACAGTTCAAGATATTTTAAACAGGAAATATCTTACCGTGTCATATTAGCCATTCAATTCAGGTTATGAGTGAAAATTCAATAAATCTGCTGCCGAATATTTAGAACTCAAATTCATCGTGGGTTGATGGTGGAGGTGCAAGTGGTGATGTGGTCTATCGGTGATTTCAAACATGCTATTTTGATTGGCGTATGAGGTAGCAACTAATGCAAGCTCAGGTATTAATTAGCTCCTTAAATTCCAAAAATCTGGTTGTATCTAATGCTGAAAACATCCCATTGTGTCGCTCTTTTAGCAGGTGGATCAGGGATCAGGGTTGTGCTATGAACGTTTTCATTGATATCCTCCTACAAAATCTCTGACGCCGATCGATCTTACCGTACCATGCTGACATGGAAAAGATGACTTAGAGGTGTGACTCAGACCTAGGGAACCAAGAATGACTTGGGATAGAACTAGACCGTACAACCCTCCTACTTGCTAAAGACACGTGGTGTTGGAGACCCGTGACTTAATTTGATCATACTAGTCGGAGTCGGGACTTTCCTTAAGCTATTCGTTCTAAAACCAAATCCTAGCTTGCCGATGCTAAAAGGTGTCAAGAATCAGTGATCGGAGATAAGCTTACCAAAGCGCTCTCGGATCGGTTCCCTTGAAAAAGTCTCGATGCTGAAAACACATTAGGGATCGGCGATTAGGGATAAATTTATCCTGATCAAAATGTTTTTTGTGGTCCTTCTAGGTTTTCCCCTATCCCGATAAAGCACATCGAGCATTGACCATAGACGATATCTTTTCGTTCTTCGTTAATGTCTATCCTCCCCATATTTTACCAATGTCGAAGGGGAATCCACTATTGGGGATATCTTTATGTGAAAAACTTAACGCAAACCAAAAAATTCCTTTTGTCAATGTCGATGAAGATCGATGCTCGACGTCTGTGGTTTTTTGAGTGGTTCCTATACTTGAATTCTTTCTGATGTCGAACTTGAGCATGTTGGGTGTATTGTTTGGATATCGATTCTTAATTCATTTGTTAAGGTATTTTAGTCATGGGATTTCATAAGTTCAAGAAAACTTGAATAGGCGATGCGAGTCATGAAAATAAGAGAAGACAAAACATTTCTCAAAAATGAAATCGAATTAGACAGTGCAACAGATCAAGTGGTACCCAAAAAGTTAAAAAATTGATAAGGCTTTTTAGGGTGTGTTGAGTTCTCAACAAAACCATTTCATACACTGAAATAGATATAAGAGTGCTCCTCAATCAACCAAGTAACCAATATATACCATATCCAAATACCAAACCAACCATACCAAGTATTCCTAAAGCATACACCATAGCATGACAAGAAGTAAGCATCAAAACAAGTATACAACCATACCAATACTTTTGTATTTGACCTGAAACTCTGAGATGATGACATGTATACTTCCTTTATAACTTTAGGGACCTTGTACCAACATCTACTCAAACCTTCATTAGCTTTTCACAGATACGTGACTTCCTCTTCTACAGCCTGCGGATATCTGTGCTTTCCTCCACTACAACCTGTGTACATCTGCACCCTGCTGACCTACAACTTGTGGATACCTCAGAAACTAGGGTTTGTTGCAACCCCAAGAATTTCTCCTTCGACCTTCCTTTGCTACCTTAGAAATATGTCGTCACAACCTTAGCAAAAGATCGCTAGATCATAAGAAATATAATCAATGAATGAGTGTGTAAGTGTTCTTGTGAATGACTCCTTGAGGTGTTTATATACTTTTTCATAGTAACCACTCCCCTTAATTTAGGGTTTTATTGTTTCAACCACTTTACCCTTTGACTAATACTTGTAACTAACTAGGGGCTTCTTGACCACTCTTCAGGGATTCCAACTTTACAAGGCCATATCTCCCTAACCATGAAGAACCACGTGGCATTCCACATCTCACCGAAAATGGCATGGAATGTACTATCCATCTATGATAGTATTCGTGCAATTACACTATCCTACTTATCCAAATTCCTTGATCAACATTAGGTACCAAAACTACACTGTTGAGGCTTCTTCAAGGGTTGACATCAATGACAACCAAACTAGCAACAAATATCATGTTACATGGTGTTCAATTGTTTTGGTTTGAATCACTTGAATGAGGCTATGTGATGGATTATCTTAGTTGTGTATGGATATATACTCGGTTATCAAGATAAATTCTCATAGTTGTTTCCATTATCACCTTATTATTATCTATGTTATTGCTTGCAATGCATTTGTTGTTATTGTTGTTTGTACTTGGAGTGAATAATGGAATAAAATAATATAGATATTCATGTTTTATTTTGATAATTTGTGTAATAATTAGTGATAGGATCTTTGGATCTATTAACCAAATCACTTGATCAAAGATATGATATTTTCTTTTCTTTAATGTGTTTACAAGATGGTGATCATTTTAAGCTCAACATTTAAGGGGAATTTAGAAATCTCACAAGGACCTTTCAAGTAAGTGATCATAATACTGGAAAGAGTCTTAGGGGGGAAGCTTGATAACATTGTGATAAGAAAATCGGAAGAAACTATTAGAAATAATTGTGTTGAAGAAGAGTATTTTGAAGATATGAAAACCTACCGTTAATTAGAACCAAGTTAATGAGAAAGAAAGAAATATACCAAGGATAAATGGGCAAGGTGGGAGAAACTAACCACCCAAAACTGAGAAGGTGCTACATGTATATATTTCAATGGATGAAAAAGACTAATTTGAATAAGAATCAAACCAAGAAAAAACAAATGAGGAAGAAGCCAATTCACCAAGGGATCATTGGGTGACTCTAATTAGCCTCCCAAAAACCCTAAGTGGAAGCTTTGATGCACTTGATATTTGTATATATACTTGTACTATGAGGAGAGGAAGTGAAGAAAGGAATGAATAAATAATTGGAGTAATATCTCTAAGATACCCAAATTTTGATGGGAAAGGAAATGCATAAGATAATTTGTTAACACATAATACCTTTTAGGAGTTAAAAGGGGAAGATGACTTGTCACTAAAGTGGATAACATTTAAAGGCACCTTGCATCACCACACACTTAATTGATAACAAAAATATGACAAGAAACAACCCTTTAGGAATTTGGTCAATATGCTTGATCAATTCCACGAAGAAATAAATATCCCCATGATAAACCCTTAACCTTCACAAAACTTAGGAAAAATAGATAATTGTGAGGAAAGAGTCTCAACCATTATTACTCTCAGCTTAAGGAATTATTTGGCGATATGAATATTAATTTCTAGAACCCATACAAATGGAATGGTTCATATGCCACCTATCAATTAAACATTTTAGGAAATATAATCATCATATCAAAAAGTTCTATTTACAATGATTAATATGGAAGAACTAGCAAATTGATAATGGATAGATGGAATTGGAGGAACATCAATCAACATCCATATTTCCAAGGAAGGAGAATATTTTAGAATCTAGAAATAGTTGATTATTAGGATGAAATTATGGTAGCCTAAGAATATCCTTGTTTAGGAAGTTCGTTGATCTCTTCATCTATATATCTCATGATATGGAAGGTATCTCTAATGAATTTGGGGTACTGTGTATTTAATTACAACTTGATGCAAACATGATAAGGAATGAGCTGTGTATTTAATTACAACTTGACGCAAACATCATAAGGAATGAACTGTGTATTTAATTACGACTTGATGCAAACATGATAAGGAAGAGACAATATAGGATGAACAGAAAGTACAAAATAAAATTTTAAGTATAACTTCAGAGACAATATAGGATGACCACAAAGTACAAAATAAAATTTTAAGAATAACTTCAGAGACAATATAGGATGAACACAAAGTAAAAAAAGAACTTAAAGAATAAATTTAGAAGGTTTTAGATGATGACATAATTTACTTAATAGGGGAGAGTGAATAGGCGTTGTTGATCATGGTGGATAAGAAAAATAATGGAAATCTAAGGATTTATGTGAATTTCAAAAGCTAAAGTGAGTAATGATTAAGGAACCAATTATATCTCCTTTTATAGTGGAAATATTAGGAGAAGTCGCGGGAAGAGAAATATATTCCCTCCTTCATGGCTATTTGGGATATAATCAAGTATTTATTAGAGAAAAGGATCATCTAGTTACTACATTTGTGACTAAATGGGGGGTTGAGATTATTGGAGATTGCCATTTTCTCTTGCCAATGTACCAACATGTTTTTCTCGAACAATTGTAGAACTATTCAAGAATTTTATTCATAAATAATTAGAAGTGTTAGAATATTATAAATTACGGATTATTTAAGACAAACTTGGTCTAACATACCAGTCAAGTATTCTTCTACTGTGTTTATTTAGTGTGATTTTGTATTTGAGTCATCTGAATATCATCATTCTATCTTTTGCATAGGTGATTCTTCGATATTCATATTATTAATTATATCATCACTTGGTTTGCATCATTTAATGTTATTGCTCCATGATCTCTATTAAAATATCATGAACGGTCATTTATTAGAGACACTAGCATGATTTTGCATGATAGAGAGTGTTGTTCCTGAGATTTACTCTAGGCTCACAGAATAATGTCAGACATCCAAAATTTAAAAGTTTTTTTTTATGATGTTTTTCTACCTTCAATTTTAACATGGAACTTCAAATAACTTAATGATTAGAAAACATAGAGGTAGTATCTCTTTCTTTAAGTTTTTATAAATATTGAAGAGATGAAAAGTAGAAATGTATTAAAAAAAATTGTCAAGCAAAGTAAGGTATCCAATGTTGAGAAATCTTACCTTGTCCGCAATAGAACTGTTGGCATGTTTACAGGAAGAGTGTGCTTTTCATTAATGGAAAGAACAATAGCAAACCAAATCTTGAGAGAAGAAGAATACGAGAAATCTCAAAAGAGATAGCAGTTTCCAGAAGTGCAGACGAGGTCCAAGAGATGGACTCGCAGGAGGAGCAAAGGTCGAGACCCGTGAACACTTAGAAATCCTTCTAAGTCAGAGAGATCAGAAGCTCATGAGGAAGAGCGATAGTGGTCATTGGATCACCGATCTATAGGACCAACAACCGTCATATTGAATTAATGGAAGGATAGGATAAGTGCGACCAATTGATTGAGAATCTGATTATCCGAATACTCGTCAACTATCGGATCACCTTAAGTGGAAGGACAAGATAAGAAAGGGCTGAGATCTGATATCTCAATCACCCAAATTTCTGTCAGCCATTGGATCGAATTAAGCAGAACAATAGGATAAGAAAATATGGAGAGTCATTGGATTTAATCCAAAGAAAAGTTGCATTGCAGACATATCAAGCCGTTGATCTAAGATCTTGATCCAACGAATGTCATTCATTTTGGGTCTAAAGTTATGAGGAGTTTATGCTTCGAAGAAATCACTTCAATAATTTCTAGTTTATATTTGAAATACCCGAAGCCCGGAGACCCTGAGAGTCGAAATACATTCTTGACCGTCGGATCATCTGAAGTAAATATCAGTCATCAAATCATCTGAAGAAGATCTCAAGTGTCAGATCCTCCAAAGTGAATCTGGTCCATATGATCCAGAGCGTCAGTTTGAGATTTGAAATCTCTGAAGTCCGGAGAGCCGAAGAGCCTAAATACATTCTTGACCGTTGAATTGTTCTAAGTAAATCTCAGCTGTCAGATCATCCTAAGAAGATCTCAAGCATCAAATCGTTTGAAATGAATCTAGTCCGTCTAATCCAGAGTGTCAGTTTGAGATTTGAAATCTCCGAAGTCTGGAGAGTTGGAGAGCCAAAATACATTCTCGATCGTCAGATTGTCTGAAGTAAATATCAGTCATCACATCATCCGAAGAAGATATCAAGTATCAGAGCATCCGAAGTGAATCTGGGTTGTTTGATCCAGAGCGTCAGTTTGATATTTGAAATAGTTGAAGTCTGGAGAGTCGTAGAGTTGAAAGAAATCCTAGACCGTCGGATCATCCGAAGTAAATTTCAGTCGTCAGATCATTCTAAATCTCAGCGGCTGATAATTGGGCACTCAAATCTACCATTGACAGGGCATATCANTGGGGGGGGGGGGATCCGAGTTAGTGGTATTTTCCATTTGGGACCCTCATACATGTCACCTTCCTGTCAAATCAGAACCCCCTCGCTCATTACCACTTACCGCCTACCCCCCCTCCAAGTAAACCACCAAACCACTCATACATACCACCTCCACACTCTGACATCACACTCCACTACCTACTACACGTCACACTCCACTACCGCGCTTTGCCTCGACACTCCACTACACTACCTACACGTCTCACCCACGTCAGCAAACCACCTTAGCAAGGATATATGGCAGACCATGTCAGTAAGGACATGTGGCATACCACATCAGCAATGACACATGGTAGTAATCTACATACTGCGAGGGGAAGTAAAGTTTGAGACTTGAGATTTCAGAAGTCCGGAGACCCGAAGGAGATCTCGAACGTTGATTGATAAAGGGGCCATAGAAATGTCGATCTGGTTGAAAGGTCAAATTCCCAAAATAGAGGCAGAGTCGTTGATTGAGAAGGACAGGTGTTCGTAGATCATCGAATCCGAAATTTTGGCGTATGGAGAAAAGAAGGGTTTGATATTTGAAACTCCTAGAGCTCGGATCACGAAGTAAATCATAGTCGTTGATTTAGGAAGGCTAGATCTGATCCACAAAAATTGAAAGGATAGATCTGAACCTTCCGTTCAGGAGCATCATCAAGATCATGAGATCGATGGTCCCATCACATTGTGGGGTCAGAACATGCTCGGGTCTTAATTTTTATTGAGTGGGCTGCAATCAAAACCATGGTATCTTCAAAGGCATACGTGGATATCTATAGTGAATTGTGGGGTGAAAAATGGGTTTCCCTCAAACCACCTTTGGCCATGACCACAATTGCGTGGTCATGTGATATCATCACCCAAGGTCATATCAAAAGAAGGATCTAGAACTCGCTAGACCAAGATCGTGAAGCACTCGGAGGTTTGGTGTATGGTCACCGTCGATGGTCACAAGAAGGAAGGGGCTTAGAAGCCAAAGAAGCCAAAATGACTGGCTGTAATCGACAGAGAAAATGAAGAGTTGCGACTGCCAGAGAAGCCAAAGAATATTTGGATAACAACCACTGATAATGAACAGATTCAGCATAACCACCAGAGAGGACAAAGAGTTGTGATGATGATCTAGCAGAGGATTTGGCGTGAGAAAGACATGTAAAACAAATAAGGGCGTGTGAGTTTTTACGGGAGTTATGCATGTGGGTAGAACATGACCAAGTATAGGACCTAAACTAGAGATCAGAGGTGGAGCATATAGAATGTAGAGACAACGGAGAGTATAAATAAAGAAGAGAAGCTGAACAGAGGCATCAAAGTGCACAGTAGGAGAAAGAGTAGAGCATAGAAGAAGAAAGATGCATAAGTAGAATAAGAGCATAGAAGCTCAAGAAGGAAGAGGAGACATGGAGCTGTAACAGACCATATCAGAGACAGAGAAAGTAAGTAAAGTTTTGTAAGATTCAATCAGGGTGGTAGGGTGGTTCTAGGGAGGATTGCAGTACTCTAAATTCTAGTTGGTGCTAGAAGATATTCTGGGAGTTGGTTCTTCCACCTAGTGGGTGCTAGAGAAACCTGGGAGTTGGTGCTTCCATCTAGTTGGTTCTAGAGAAATATGAGAGTTGGTGCTCTCTACAAGTTGTAGCTTTCTATCAGAGGTTGTAGCCTCATATTTGAGTTGGAGCTCAAAGATTGTAATGTATATGAAATTTGGAGCTTGATTGACATTCTAGTAAGAAGAGGTTTTCACCCTTTATGGGTTTCTTTAGGAAAATCAGTGTCTATGTGTATTCTGTGTGATTGATCATTGTATATCTATGCATGTTAAGTTATCAACAACACATTAAATAATAATCTAGAAAGAATTAAAAAAAAAAAAGAGAAAATTTTCAAGCTTATATACATAATTGATTCACCCCCCACTCTCAATTATATTTCCAACAATTGGTATTAGAGCTGGTGCTTTTGATCAAAGGTAGATCCATAAGATTGAACATGACTAGTCATGATGGAAGTTCAACTAATAGAACCCCTCTTTTTGATGGAACAAACTTTTCCTTATGGAAAATAAGGATGAGAACACATTTAATGTCTTTGGGTGCTAATGTTTGGGATGTCATTGAAACGGGATATGTGAAGCCTGTAGTCTTGGCCTCAAAAGATGATAAGATGGAGTTTATATTTAATGCAAAAGAAATGAATTCCATCCTCAGTGGGTTTGTTGAAGCCGATTTTTTCAAAGCCATGCACTACGATTCAACAAAATTTATGTGCGACAAGATTATAAGTAGTTATGAAGGTAATGAAAAGGTGAAAGACACAAAACATCAGACTCACAGATCGAAATTTGAGCAGTTAAATATGGATGAAAATGAAACTATCAGTAAGTACTTATTATGTATATAATAAATTTTCAACACTATGAAAGGCCTAGGTGAAACAATAGCTGAATATTTTCTAGTCCAGAAATATTAATATCTCTTCCTAATAGATTTAACTCAAAGGCATCTGCTATAGAGGAAATAATTGATCTCAAAATGTTGAAACTAGATCAACTTCTTGGAACCCTAACTTCTTATGAAATGAGAATCAACAAAGGTAAATTCACTATAAGAGAGGCATCCTTTAAAGTAGAGAAAAACATAGAATCCGATATAGACGAGATTGAAGCAAATTTTGTGAGAAGACTGAAGAAAGGATCAGGAAAATACAAAGGTAAACTGCCCTTCAAATGTTTCAACTGTGGTAAGATAGGTCATTTTTCATCTAAGTGTTCTCACCAAAGAAAGGATCGGACATATGACGATGAAGAGGAGAAAAAACAAAAGAAGGTCTATAAAGAGAATAATTTTAAGAAGAAAAGCCTTTGTGTAAACAATGATGATGATCCCTCAGATCATGAAAGAAATGACTCTTCTATTGAAGATAAAATAAATGATATCATGCTAATAGCTTTAGAATATATAAACACTGAAGATACATGAAGTGAGTTCGTTGATTGTGAAGCAGTAGTAGATATTGAAGGAGAACCTGTCAGTGCCATGGAAGAGATTGATAGACTTAGAGAAAAGAAAAGAAAAGAAAAATAGTTACTTCTCATGTATGAGAAAACATGCAAAGAACCATCTGAAGAAATTAATATGTTAAAGGTTAAGTTAGAATAAGGTAATAAGATTGAATACATCCTCAAACATCAATTGAAGGAAGCCAAAACAAAAGGTGAAAAATTGGAAGCTGAAGTAGTGATTGTCAGAAAATATCTAGAGAAATTTCAGGCCTTATATCATCAGAATCTGACAAGTATTAAAGCCTCAGAAGGATTAGCCTCCATTTTGAATCATCAAAGGAATTCAAAGTTGAAAACTAGTTTGGGTTATGAAGAGGGATCAAGTAGTGGTCAGCTAAGCAAAAAAGAATCCATCAAGTCTGTCAAATCTACAACCATTGACAACAACAAACCTGCAGAAACAAAGGAAGAGAATCAACCGCCAAGGAGGAGTGAAGGAAACACTACTAGAACTGAATCTGTAGAACAAAGAAATAATACACCCTTTGCTCAAGGAAATCATCAGCATGGAAGAAATCAACCTGCTCAAAGAAGACAACCATTTTTCAGGTACAAAGATTTTTTCAATGGATATTGTTTTTACTTCTCTAACTTTGGCCACAAAGTTATAAATTGTTCTTTAAGATTTAGACATGAGAAATCAAGACAACCAAGGAATAAATACCTTCCACAACAAAGAATGAGACAACCAAGTAACAAACAACCATAGACTACAAATCATGTGATGGCTAGGAAAAAGATGCAGATTAAGCATAACAATCGTTATGATCCTTTATTCAATGAACCATAATGTTACATCTACCATAATTATGGACATAAAGCTGCAGACTATTTCTTAAAGAACTATAAGCTAGATTCAAATCATAGAGATGAAACCATGAAGGTTTGGAAGAAGAATGAAGATAAAAAGTGTGGATTGGTTTTTTCATCTCAAAGACAAAAAGACCCATGGTATATTGACAGCGGATGCTCTAGTCATATGACAGGTGACAAAAGTAAGTTCCTATCACTCAAGAAAAATAAATCAGGGAGTGTGACCTTTGGAAATGATGCTCCAGGAAAGATCAGAGGTAAAGTTCTAGTAAGATTAAGTAATGGAAGAAGAAAATCTCAAGATGTATTATTTGTTGATGTTTTAAAGCATAATATTCTTAGTGTTAGTCAGATATGTGACAGAGGATGTGAAGTCACTTACACTGCCAAGAATTGTAAAATAAAGATAGTAAACACAGGAGAGTTTCTTGCAAAAGGGGTTAGAATCGAAAACAATGTATATGTTCTGAAGGAAGATAAGGAGAAATGTCATTTAAGAAAATTTGATGAAAGTTGGTTATGGAACAGAAGGCTTGGACACCTGAATTTTGATCATATTGTCAAACTAAATAATGAAGGTGCTGTGAAAGATCTCCCAAAAATATCTAAGCCTAATAACTCTGTATGCGAATCTTGTCAAATGGGGAATTTGACTTGTGTTCAATTCAAATCAAAGAGTTTCACATCTTCAGAGAAACCACTTCAAATTATTCATATGGATCTCTGTGGACCATCACAAAAGGAAGGTACTAGAGGAGAACATTACTTTATGATAGTCATTGATGACTTCTCCAGACTTATGTGGGTTGCCTTTTTGAGAGAAAAATATGATGTGTTTGAGAAGTTCAAAAAGTTTAAGGCGTTAGATGAGAATCATACATGAAGGAAGTTAAAGGAAATTCACTCAGATAGGGGAGGAAAGTTTCTTTCAAGAGACTTCAAAGAATTCTATGACAGACATGGAATTAAAAGAGAATATACTATTCCAGATACTCCTCAACAAAATGGAGTTGTAGAACACCAAAATAGATCAGTTCAACAGATGGCAAGGGATATGATGAGTGAAAGGGACATTTCAAAAACCTTCTGGGTGGAGGTTGTTCACATGATTGTCCATATTCTAAACAAAGCACATCTAAAGCTGAACATTGATAAAAATCCATATGAGTTGTGGTTTGGTCGACCTACATCAATCAAGAATTTCAAAGTATTTGGAAGTAAATTCTACATCAAGAATAATGATGATCATCTGGGAAAATTTGATAGTAGATATGATGAAGGTATATTCTTAGGATATGCAACGAACAATAAATGATACATATGCTTTAACAAAAGAATGCATAAATTAGTAGACTGTATTGATGTTCGAATTGATGAAAAAGCTCCTGTAAAAGATCAACAAATAATAAGCACTAAGCCAGATGAAAAATATGATCAGAATAATGAAAATAAAGAACAAAAAATCTTAGAGTCATAAGAAGATGATGAATTAGGTGGAGAAGAGACACCCAGACAAGAAGAGTCAGGACAACAATCAACATCAAATCCTTCCTCCAGAATTACTCAAAAGAATCATCCTGAAAGTCATATAATTGGTGAGAAAGACAAAGGTGTACAAACCAAGAGAAGGATAATCAAAGACACCAAGTAATCACATATAGCCTTCATATCCATGGTGGAACCTAAGAAATTAATGAAGCCAATAAAGACGTAAATTGGTTAAAATCAATGAATGAGGAACTGGACCAGATTAAAAAGAATGACACTTGGGAACTCGTCCCTAGGCCAACAAATAAAAATGTAATAGGATCCAAATGGGTCTACAAAAATAAGATGAATGAGCAAGGAAATATTGCAAGAAATAAGGCTAGATTGGTCTGCAAAGGATATGCTCAAATAGAAGGACTGGATTTTGATGAAACATTTGTGCTCGTAGCAAGATTAGAAGCTATTAGAATGTTTCTTTCCTATGCTTGTCATAAACAGTTTAAATTCTATCAAATGGATGTCAAGTCATCTTTTCTAAATGGAGATGTAAAAGAAGAATTCTATATGGAACAACCAGAGGGTTTCCAACTGTCAGATAATCCTAACTTTGTCTGCAAGATGAAGAAATCCTTATATGGGTTGAAACAAGCTCCTCGTGCCTGGTATTATAGACTGGATAAGTGTCTTGAAGGCAAAGGGTTCAAGAGAGAAAAAATCGACAATAATCTATATATCAAAATAGAGGGTAATGATTTGCTCATTATGTTCGTCTATGTAGCTGACGTCATCTTTGGAAGAAATAATGCTTCATTGGTACAATGGTTTTCTTCTGCCATGCAATTTGAATTGAAATGTCTATGATAGGGGAACTACCATTTTTTCTTGGTCTACAAATTACTCAGAGGTCTAAAGGACTATTTCTTTATCAAGAGAAATATCTAAGAAAAATGTTGAAAAGGTTTCAAATGGAAGATTCTACACCTATGGTCACTAGATGAGAGTTAAGAAAGGATGACGACTCACCTTATGTTGATCATATTTCATATAGGTATATGATATGCAGCCTATTGTTCATCACATCGTCCTGTCTAGACATAATGCATGATGTTGGAATTGTAGGAAGGTATCAAGATGCACCTAAACATAGTCATTTGTTAGCTGTCAAAAGAATATTCAGATACTTGAAACAAAGAATGAAATATGGCCTATGGTATCCTAGGAATCAAAATTTTCAACTATCAGTCTATTCAGATGCTGATTGGGATAACTGCGTGGATGAAAGGAAAATCACGAGTGGAGGTCCATTCTTCTTAGGAGATTCCCTTGTAGCATGGTTGAGCAAGAAGAAAGGTTCCATTTCCTTATCAACTATAGAAGTTGAATACATTGCAACTGCTACTTGTTGTACCCAAGTATTGTGGATGATTCAGACACTTGTAGACTTGGAGGTAAAATATACTACACCGATCCCAATTCATTGTGATAATACTAGTGCAATTAGTGTATCAAAGAATCCTGTATTTCACTCCAAGACCAAGCATATACCCATCAAGTATCACTTCTTGAGGGAATAGGTGACCAACACTATTTCTTATTTTCATTATATTCCATCCATAGATCAGATTGTTGATATCTTCACTAAACCACTTGCAAAAGCTCAGTTTGAGTATCTACGCCAGAAGTTGGGCGTGACCCTATTATCAAGTTAAAATAGTCTATCTAATCAGGGGGAGATTACTCTTAGTATATCTAATCAGGGGGAGAACATAGTCACTCTCTGTTTTCTTTGACATTCATGTCAAAGGGGGGAAAAATGTGGAGTTTGTATGCTACAGTTGGATGTCTAAGCAGAATAGTGCCGCCTTTCAGGGTTGCCATCAATGCCAAAGGGGGAGATTATTGGCATGTTTACAGGAAGAGTGTGCTTGTCATTGATGGAAAGAACAATACGAAACCAAATCTTGAGAGAAGCAGAAGACAAGAAAGCTCAAAAGAGATAGTGGTTTCCCAAAGTGCATATGAGGTCCAAGAGACGGACCCATAGGAGGATCAAAGGTCGAGACCCATGAACACTTAGAAAACCTTCTAATTTAGAGAGATAAGAAGCTCAGGAGGAAGAGAGACAGTGGTTGTTGGATCACCAAGCCAGAGGACCAACAATCATCAGATTAAATTAATGGAAGGATAGGATAAGCGGGGCCAAACAGTTGAGAATCTGATTATCCGAATACCCATTAGTCATTGAATCACCTTAAGTGGAAGGATAGGATAAGAAAGTGTTGAGATATGAGATCTTGATCACCCGAATTTCTGTCAGCCATTGAATCAAATTAAATGGAATGATAGGATAAGAAAATATGGAGAGATGTTGGATTTAATCCAAAGAAAAGTGGCATTGCAGACATATCAAGCCTTTGATATAAGATCTTGATCCAACGAATGTCATTCGTTTCGGGTCTAAAGTTATGAGGAGTTTATGCTCTGGAGAAATCACTTCAAGAATTTCTAGTTGAGATTTGAAATACCTGAAGCCCGGAGACCTAGAGAGCCGAAATAAATTCTCGACTGTCGAATCATCCAAAGTAAATATCAGTCGTTAGATCATCCGAAGAATATCTCAAGCGTCAGATCCTTTGAATTTAATCTAGGCCATCTGATCCAGAGCGTCAGTTTGAGATTTTAAATCTCCGAAGTCCAGAGAGTCGGAGAGATGAAATAAATTCTCGACCATCAGATCGTCCTAAGTAAATATCATTCGTCAGATCATCCAAAGAAGATCTCAAGCATCAAATTATCCGAAGTGAATCTAGGCCATCTGATCCAGAGTGTCAGTTTGAGATTTGAAATCTCCGAAGTCCGGAGAGCTAGAGAGCCAAAATACATTCTCGACTATCGGGTCATCTGAAGTAAATCTCAGTTGTCAGATCGTCCGAAGAATATCTCAAGCGTTAGATCATTTGAAGTGAATCTAGGTCATTTGATCTAGAGCATCATTTTGATATTTGAAATCTCTGAATTTTGGAGAGCCAAAATAAATCCTCGACTGTCGGATCATCCGAAGTAAATTTCAACCATTAGATCATTCTAAAGTGGAAGGACAGGATAAGTTAGAATAAGGATGCGCTAATCTCAGTGGTCGATAATTGGTCACTCAAATATATGGTCGACAGGGCATATCAGACCCCCTGAACTTTCTTCCTTTAACCGTCAGGGGGGGGGGGGGGGGTGGGGATCTGAGTTAGTGGTATTTTCCATGTGGGACCCTCATACTTGTCACATTCCTATCAAATCGGACTCCCCTTTTTCATTACCACTTACTGCCTAACACCCCCTCCGAGTAAACCACCAAACCACTCATACATACCACCTCCACGCTCCGATGTCACACTCCATTACCCGCTACACATCACACTCCACTTCCGCACTATTCCTCCACACTCCACTACACTGCCTACACATCTCACCCACGTCAGCATACCACCTCAACAAGGACATGTGGAATACCATGTCAGCAAGGACACATGGCAGTAATCGACATACTTCAAGGGGAAGTAAATTTTGAGACTTGAGATTTCAGAAGTCCGGAGACCTGAAGGAGATCTTGATAGTTGATTGAGAAAGGGGCTGCAGAATCATCGATCTGGTTGAAAGGTCAAATTCCTGAAATAGAGGTAGAGCCATCAATTGATAAGGAGAGGTGTCCATAGATCATCGACTCTGAAAGTTTGGCATATGGAGAAAAGCAGGGTTTGAGATTTGAAACTCCTGGAGCTCGAATCACGATGTAAATCACAGCCGCTGATTTAGGAAGGTTAGATATGATCCACAAAACTTGAAAGGACAGATCTGAACCATCCATTCAGGAGCACCATCAAGATCGTGAGATCGATGGTGTCCTTGCATTACAGGGTCAGAACATGCTCGAGTCTTAATTTTTCTTTAGTGGGCCACAATCAAAACCAAGGTATCTCCAAAGGCATATGTGGAGCTTTGTAGTGAATTGCAGGGAAAAAAGTGGGTTGCGTTCAAACCACCTTTTGCCGTGCACGCAATTGCATGGTCACGTGAGATCATCACCCAAGTTCATATCGAAAGAAGGAGCTAGCACTCACTAGACCGAGATCGTGAAGCGTTCAGAGGTTAGGCATTTGGTCACCGACGATAGTCATGAGAAGGAAGGGGCTTAGAAGACAAAGAAGATAAAATGAATGGTTGTAACTGATAGAGAAACCGAAGAGTTGCATCTGCCAGAGAAGCCAAAGAATATTTGGATAACAACCACTAATAATGAAAAGATTCAGCATAACCACCAGAGATGAAGAAGAGTTGTGATGATGATCTAGTAGAGGATTTGGCCTGAGAAAGACATGAAGAACAAAGAGTGGTGTGTGAGGTTTTATGAGAGTTATGCATGTGGGTAGAATGTGACTGAGTACAAGACCTGAACTGGAGATCAGAGGTGGAGCGTATAGCATGCAGAGACAACACAGAGTATAAATAAAGAAATGAAGTTGAACAGAGGCATCAAAGTGCGCAGTAGAAGAAAGAGCAGGGCATAGAAGTAGAAAGATGGAGAAGTAGAACAAGAGCATAGAAGTTGAAGAAGGCAGAGGAGACATGGAGTTGTAATAGACCATATCAGAGACAAACAAGTAAGTAAAGTTTTTTAAGATTCAATTAGGGTGGTAGGGTGGTTCTAGGGAGGATTGCAGTCCTATAAATTCTATTTGGTGCTAGAAGATATTCTGGGAGTTGGTGCTTCCACCTAGTGGGTGCTAGAGAAACCTGGGAGTTGGTGCTAGAGAAATATGAGAGTTGGTGCTCTCTGCAAGTTATATCTTGCTATAAGAGGTTGTAGCCTCATATTTGAGTTGGAGCTCAAAGACTATGATGTACATGAAAGTTGGAGCTTGGTTGACATCCTAAGAAGAAGAGGTTTTCACCCTTTATGGGTTTCCTTAGGAAAATTAGTGTCTATGTGTATTCTGTGTGATTGATCATTGCATATATATGCATATTAAGTCATCAACAACACATTAAATAATAATCTAGAAATAATAAAAAAGAGGGAAAAGTTTCAAGCTTATATACATAATGGATTGACCCC
>SNQJ01S0080996.1:4121-18710 GCA_010110895.2 Picea sitchensis | reverse complement strand
ATTAATTAATAATTAATTCACTGAACTCTCACTAGTGTAAGTTCAGTTACAACTAGTACAACTGGGCTTAACTCACTTAACTGAGTTAAACTACTTCACAACTCTCATAACTACACTTATAACTCTGTTACAACTTCAAGTGACTCAGTTATAAATGAGATAATATATTAATATTTATTGTCCAATTTATTTAAGGGAAAAGTAAATTAGACACATGTTTCTTGTTGACTTTTCAATAGTGGTCACAGCCAATGGTCACATCAACAAAAGAGAAGGGAAGGAGCTAGCGTTTCTAGGCTCCACCTCAGAGTTTCACGAGTTGAGAGATTCAAGGAAACTCATAGTAGAATATCGCGAAATGAAAAATCGCGAAGCACCCTAGTGCTTGGACCCAGGTCACAACCACTGGTCACATGAAAGAAAAGGGCTTAGTCAGAAAATCTAACACCCACTGTGAATTTTTTCTCAGGAAGGGAAAAGGCACTAGAGGCATGAGCACACGAAGGTTCTTTGAGCAACTGCTAGAGACGAACTGATGGTAACTACAGAAAATGACTGATTTCATCTACCATAGATTTCGAAGAATCTCAATGTGATCGCCAGAGGAGCTGAAGGGTCTCGAGGTAACTACCAGTGGAATGAAGGCTCATCATAGAGACAATTGACAGATGGAAAAGTGTCGAACTCTGTAAATGAAATAGAGAGGATAAGATCAACTGTGACAGAGAAGACGAAGATTCACACTACCAGAGAAGGAAAAGAATCTCAGGATAAGCCTATTGATGTTGAACTCACAAGCAACATAATTTCTAGAGAAGATGAATATTTGTGATGATGATCGGGCAAAGGAATCGACGTGACAAAGACATGCAGAACATAGAAGGGAATAAAATCCACGAGTTAGATATGTAGTTGAGGGGAAGATATGCAGTGAACAACATGTAGGGTAGAACTGTGAAACTAAAAAAGAGCATGCAAAGGTATTGCGCATATAGAATGCATTTGGTGAACAAAGAATATAAAAACGCAGAACAAAAAAGAGTTTAGGGATCTATAGAGTGTGATTCATGTGGGGAGAAGCATTCTGTGTGCAGGAGATGAAGCGTAGAAGAAGAAAGGAACATAAATTCATATTTGAGAGAAGAACATAAAGCGCAGTATATGCGAGGAGAGAGACACTGATGCAGGAGAGAAGAGTAGTGTAGCAGAACAGTGATGATACTGGTAAGCCATAGATAAATTTTGCATCACTATGACAAATTAAAGAAAGCAAAGATTTATATTTCAGGGTGGTAGGGAGGAGCTAGGGAGGACTAGTGTCCTCAAAGGTTCAAGTAGGTGCTTGAACACAGGGATTTGTAGCTTCCATCTGGTTGTAGCCAGAAAAACTATGGTGGCAGGGTGGTGCAAGGGAGAACTATTGTTCTCTGTTATACAGGTTGGTGTCTGTGTGACTGGAAGTTGGTGCTTCCATCCAGTTGGTGCTGGAACACTCAGGGAGTTGGTGCTTCCTTATAGTGGGTGCTAGAGAAACCAAAGAGTTGAAGCTCTCAGCAAGTTGTTGCTTGTAAAACAAAGGTAGTAGACTCAAGAGGAGTTGGAGCTCATAAGAATGATAATGTACAGAAAATAAGATTACTTATCATATCAAGAAGAAGAGGTTTTTCCCTTTATGGGTTTCCTTAGGAAATACATGTCTTTGTATATTTCATGTGTGTGATTGATGTTGAATATTCTATTGCTTACATGTATGCATTATTGTGATCGTCATTAAGTGTTATGTAAAGAGTTTAAAATGGGCATAATTGTTTAAGCACAGTAACAACTAATTCACCCCCCCCCTCTCAGTAGTCCAACATGTCTAATTGCACCTTGGATTTTATTTTTGTGAACATTGCATATATGGTAAACAAAATTGAGTAAGATTCGCATATGGTTCTACAAGAGCAAAGGAGAAATTAGAGTTGATACAAAATGATGTGTTTGGACCTGTGCATGTTCCATCACCAGGTAAATCTATGTATTATGTTTCATTCATAGATGATTTCTCAAGGAACACATGGATTTATTTTCTGAGGAAGAAATATGAGGTATTTGATAAATTTAAAGAGATTAGGGCTCTAGTAGAAAATTAGACAGAGAAGAAAATAAAGGTGTTGAAGACAAATATTGGTGGATAATTCTATGGGAATCAATTCAAAGAGTTATGTAAGAAGTGCGGTATAGAAATACATAAGAGTACTCCATACACACTTCAACAGAATGGAGTTATAGAAAGGATAAACAAGACGTTGATGGAAAAATCAAGGAACATGCTCAATGGTGCCGGGTTAGGATGAGAATTATGGGAAGAGGCAATGGATACTGCATGTTACCTAGTAAATATATCACCGTTGTTAGAATTGGTGGAAAAAAATCCACATGAGGTATGGATTGGTAAGAAACCCTCTCTTGAACATCTCAGAGTGTTTGGTTTTGCTGCTTATGTACATGTTCCAAAGGAAAATAGGTGCAAGATGGATAATAAAGCTGAAAAGTGTATCATTATTGGTTATAAAGATGGTATGAAAGGTTATAAGGTTTGGAACCCATAAACTTAGAAGACTTTTTATAGTTGGGATGTTGTTTTTAGAGAGGTTAAAGATGTTCTCAAACAAGAATTCATACCAAGGAAAGAAGAACCTAAGAAAATAGAGTTTGAGTTGGATGATGTAGAATCTAAACCAACCAAGGAAGATGAATAAGAAGAAGAACCTCATACTTCAGTATTGAGGAGATCAATGAGGGAAATAAGGAAACCAGAAAGGTATAGTCCACCTAATTTTCGTGCTAATTTTTCATTATCTATTAATGATGATGATCCTAGAACTATCAGGGAAGCAATGAATTCAGAGGATAGTAAACTTTTGAAGAAGACCATGGTTGAAGATATGGATGATTTGGATAAGAATGAGGCATGGGATCTAGTTGAGTTTCCAACTGGAAGAAATTCCATTGGAAGAAAATGGGTGTTTAAGAAGTTGAATGTAGAAGGAAAGTGGAGAAATACAAATCTTAGTTAGTAGAAAAAGGTTATTCCCAGGTAGAGGGAATTTCCTTTGGTGAAATTTTTCTCATGTTGCCAAGTATACTTCTAATATATATTTTTATCTATTATTGTTGCTTTTGATTTTGAAATAGAAGAGATGGATGTGAAGACAACATTCATAAATGGGGATATAGAAGAATAAATCTACATGAAGCAGCTAGAAGGCTTTGCAGTGAAGGGAAAGAAAGATCTAGTCTGCAAGCTAAAGAAGTCATTGTATGGTTTGAAGCAATCACCTAGGATGTGGTACCAAAATTTTGACACATACATCCTTGGAATAGGATTTGTGAGAAGCAAGGATGATCACTATGTATATTCCAAAAAGGCTGGAAATATATTCATTTATGTAGTGTTGCATGTCGATGACATGTTGCTGGAAGGAAATAACATGGATGTTATCAATGAGGTGAAATCACAACTATCCTCCAAATTTGACACGAGGGTCTCAGTGTTCTAACTTCATTCTGGGAATAGAGATTAAAAGACATCGTGCAAACAAGAAAACCTAGTTGAATCAAAGAAAATATGTTGAGATGATATTGTAGAGGCTTAATATGAAGTAAAGTAAACCGATTAAGGTTCACATTATTGTAGGTGTAAAGTTATTTGTAGATCAGTGTCCCAAGACATAGGAAGAGTAAGAGGACATGTCCCATGTTACATATGCTAGTGAAGTTGGAATTTGATGTATGCAATGGTTTGTACTAGACAAAAAATTGCACATGCAGTGGGAGTTTTGAGAAGATATATGTCAAAACCAGGGAAGGATCATTGGACAAAAATAAAGAGGGTTTTCATGTATTTGTGTGGTACTTCTAGTTATGGATTGTGCTACCAAGGAAGACCAGGATTGGATAGAGTGTTGGACATACATGGGTTTGTTGATGCAGATTAGGTTGGAGATCTGGATCGCAGAATATATACAAGTGGGTATGTTTTTAACTTATTTGGAGGAGAAAACAATTGGATGAGCATAAGACAAGCTGCAGTGGCACTCTCAACTACAAAAGTTGAATACATGGTAGACACACATGCATGCAAGGAAGAAATATGGTTACAGAGATTGTGTTCAAGTATTGAGTTGGTACAACAAGTAGTAAGGTTAGATTGTGATAGTTAGAGTGCAATATTCCTAGAAAAAAACCCATCTTATCATTAAAAAACAAAAGCATATTGATGTTCAACATCACTTTGTGAGAGACATGGTTGAAGACAAGAAGGTGTTGTTGAAGAAGGCAGACACTTTGAAGAATGTTGCAGATTCATTGACAAAGTTAGTGAGCTCCGAGAAGTTCTCCTAGTGTAGAGAAATAATGAGCATTACTGCCCTGGATATTTTACTATGTAATCTTTTGACCCCATGTATGCAAAGAAAAAAACAAGTGGGATAATGTTGGGTAGGTGTTATATTCTTTGCATGTGTGTGGGGGGGCACATCATATTTGTCGACTACGTCTAATGATCCCATCACCTATAGCTCTTTGTGGGTGTGTGCGCTAGGTTCTTTCCTAGGGGGGTATGACTGCCCCCCTTTGGTTATGCTGAGTGTTCGGGGCCGCGCCCCGATTTTTTTTTTTTTGGGCAGTTTTTGCTATTTTAGCATTTACTCTATTTTTAGCGGTTTTCTAAATTAATATCGAATTAAGGGATTAGGGTTTTGGTAGTTGTGAAATACATAAAATATTGTGTATATATTCTATTACAAATGATAAAATTAATACAATGAAGAGTTGAGAGGTGTGGCATCAAGGAAGGTTAGTTTTCTCCTGGTTAAAGGTTTCTAGCATAAATCTCTATGTACTATATGTGTGAGCCATTGATTAATTTATGTTTTTCTTAGAATATATATCCATTGATTTAGTTCACAGGTTTAAAACTTACACCATTGTTGTTGGAAGCAGGACAAAGCGGAAGGAAAGGCTATTTTGGGAAAGAAAGGCATGCACGAGGAAAGCGACAGCTAGACGAAAGAGCAACATGTGTGCATGCATCGAAGACCTAATGATGTTAGGGTTAGGGTTTTGTAATACATTGTAATGGATGATGAGCCAGAAATGTATAAATATAGATACCTAGGTCTCATAGAGAGAGAGAGGTTGAGTTTTGGGCAGTAGTAGTAGAGTTGGAAGAGACCATGGAGGACGAAGTCCTGTTTTGATAACTAATTGTAATACTCTGTGATACAACCCAATTTTGTAAGATGTTGAGCTAAGGAAGGACAAAAGGGTAGATATCAAGGGTTAGATCATAGGTTGAGGTGCTTGGTGTGATCTAGTCCACCTCATAATAGATCTCAACTTGACTAAGGATGAGTTGTAAAGTGCACGATGTTGTAGTTTTGGAACCACTATAATAGAAGAGCTTGAGAGCCAGATCTTTGTGTACGTAGCCTAGGCGGGGTGAACCACGGTAAAATTTGTGTTATGTGATTGAATTCGTGTGTCTCTTTTACTGTTTATAAGTAGATGTTAGCATGATGTATGAATGAGCTATTGAGTTGATTATATTACATGCATAGTTGGGAATGATAGTATATTTCCTTAATAAGTTAAATATAACTCTCATCACATACTTCACAGATTTCCACTCAATCCTGAACTGCAAACACCTGAGTATTGCAGTCACCCATTAAGACTATCTTGGGTGAGATTGCGCAGTGTACTCTGTGCATTGCGTTGCCTTCTGGTTTACCAGGAGTGCTGATAGTTTTAGAGGCTTTGTTTGAACCCTAGTAGACTAAAACTGGGTCAATCATGTTAAAGGTATAAACTTAGATATCAAACCAACAAATTGTTTCGTTGCTGGTTGGAATAGTATAGGACTGACTAGATGGGATCGATTAAAAGAAGGTAAGATCTGCGGAAGATGGGTCAAAAGAATACTGAATCAGACAACAAGAAGGTGATAATGCACCGCTATAAGGGAATGATGAGACCATGGAATCCCACAAAAGTAGATATCGAAATTTGTTTGAAGACAAAGGAGCTAGAGTTTGCATATAAAGATAGCAAACACCCTAGAGTAACACCGCGCAAATACCTTGAGAAGTATGTGTTTACTGATATGCATGAAGTCTTTTTCTGTGATTTTCCAAACTTATTGCAGGAGTGGATATTGAGATTGAAGGATAACCACGTAACAAACTGGATCTGACAGTTAGACTGGACCCCAATTCATATTGAGCAGTTACGGGAGGTGAATAAAAAATTCACCCGCGCAGTAGATTTTTGGCTCGACAGTATTATAACAGGATTTATAACATAATTTGAAGTGGATACAACAAAGTCATACAATGTTGCAGATAAAGAGTTTCTAGGAGGACCTCGAGGAAGATATATTATATCACTATATAATTATATTAAGATATTTCTCTATAACAAAGGTGTAATGAAAATGGAGTCATACAACTAAACTTCCTTGCGTGCATGGGGGATGGGGGGAAGCACTGACAAAAAGAGGAGAAATGGAAGGAGAAGTGGATAACGGGAAGAAGGAGGAACCCTTGGACCCAATCATGATGGACGATGACCAGATCAAGCAGATCATGGTGACAACTGGAAAGACACACAATGGAGTACCCTACCAATACAAGGTGAAACATTAAGAATAGAGTCGTAGTCATGAGGGAAGGCCTGGCAAGTGACGAAGAAGAGGTAGAGAATCTATGGGTTGTGGATCAGATTAAGGAAATCCTACGCACAACATACGAGAGTAAGACGAGAGGTCCAAAAGCTGGAACCAGACAAAGAAATCCTATCCATATTAATGTCAGTGTGGAACCCATCAAAACATGTGCGACTAACACACCAAAAGCACAACACTGTTTAGACAACCAAATTTTGGAAGAAAAAATATAGTAGGAAGTACATCTACACAGGGAACAACAACTGGAGGAACTAGTTCAGGAATCATTAGTCAAGCATCTACACCGCGCGGAGGTAGTAGTTCAACATTTAGAATGGTAGGACATGATCCCACCATCAGGTTGCTGGAATTCAAAGGAGAAGCGTCGGAGGATCTGAAAAAGCACTTGTTTATCTGTGAGAATATTTGGGAAGAAAAACATATCACAGACGAGGACACTAAACTTGTACAGCTAGCGATTACACTAAGGGATCGCGCATTGTATTGGTATATGAGTTTAGCTACAAAAAATCCACCAAGGACAACCAGAACAATTGCAGATATTAAGAAACTGTTGATAAATGAGTTTCTGAAGCCAAGTTCATAGGATCAGTACATGAATGAGATGATATAAATTAGATAGAAACTAGGAGAATCTGTATGGGAGATTGACCAGAGATTCAAGCGACTGAAAGGAAAATTGAAATATCTCATGAAAGATATGTTGCACAGGCACATGTTCATCAATTCACTACTACAACACTTGAAATATCCATTGAGACAACAGAAGTTTCAGACATAGGTGGAGGCTCTGCAACTGGAAGAAAACCAATATCAGAATACAGATCCAACCATTGAAGAGATAAAGGAGGATTTGAAGAACTTAACGTTCCAACTAAACCAGAACAAAAGTAACGACAAATGAGAAGTCATTTGGTGTACCACATACAGGATGAAAGGACACCATAAGAATGAATGTCCAACATTCGCACAATATAAGGTAGTAGGGATGCCAAATCCATTACTAATAGGAGGAATATGGTGCAAAATCTGTAAGAAACCGGGCCACGATCCATATCACTTTCCAATGATGTAGAAATACCAGACAGTCCCAAAGAGTTCATATTGAAACTTTTGCAAGTCAGTGGGCCATGATGAAAAATAATGTAGAACCATGGAGTTGATGAGAGAGAGGACATCATATGCCTATAGGGTGTAGTAGGAAATGATTACTAGCAAATCCGCACCCCATTTTAACCAAGTCCCAACCCCATACAATACTATGCAGACGTAGTATAATACTATGAAATAACCATATAATACAGTGCAACCTCAGTACAATACCACACAGTACAATCAGGCGCCTCAGTATAACGCACCGCGAGGTGATCAAGCTGGCTATAGAGGTGAAGGATGAGAAAGAGGAGGCTTTGGAAGTGGTACAAGACCAGTGGTATGTCACAATTGTCAACAACCAGGAGACTATGCAAGAGAATGTCCACTTCCACCAACGACTTGTATATATTGTCACACATTTGATGATGATACAAAGGAATGTCCTACGTTACTAGGGACGATCCAAGAAAAGAGTAATCAGAACAACCAGAATGTTCAATGGATTTCAGCAGAAGTGAGGGATGATGAAAGAAATATCAACATAGTTATGCATGGAGGAGCTAAAACAGGAAATGACACAGTCTGAAAAGAGCCAGTACAACGTGAGTGGGTGAAGAAGAATGTCGAACCAAGGAAGCAGTTCGACGCGCAACATGAGAATGTAACATTTAAGCAATCCAGACAAGAATTTTTGAAGCAATACATTGCATCGAATTCAACTATGCAGCAGAGCAAGGAAGTACCAGAGTACGGGATGCCTCCATCGTTGGATCATACCAAAGAAATGAAGCCCCTAGGACAAGTAAGTACAATCAAAGGATTTTTTCAGTCATGTATAAAATTACTAAATGATCCATCCTTTGTCAAAATATTGAAAAATATATTAGAAATATGTAGCATAGAGACAGAAGGAAAACTAGAAAAAAAATCGATCAATCACCTACATACAAGGAAAAGAACAAGTAGGGAGTTCAGGCTGAATGCTAACATTGGAGATTTTAACATGGGAGATATCATACTAGATCTAAGATTCGAAGTCATTGTATTACCCAAGAAAACATGGCAATGTATGGGAGAGCCCACACTAGGATATTCACCTGTTTAGTTGAAACTAGCAAACCAACACAGAGTTCTCCCAATTGGCAGGCTAAAAGGAGTGACAATAGACCTGGATGGAGTTCGCACTAAAGAAGACTTCAAAGTAATTGAGATAGTGGATGGCACAACACCATATCCAACATTGCTCGGCTTGGATCAGGCATTTGATAACCATGCCATAATCAACTTAAAGACATGGAAAATGACATTTGATTTAGGAGAATACAAGGTTGTTGCACCATTAGACCCATTGGAAGGGGAGAGGTTTGTAGAACCTACTTTCTTAGACTTGGAGAAAATCATCTAGTTGTACAAAATAACTGCACGCGATGAGGATTACGTCAACCCAACTGCAGATGGGATACTCAGTTGGTGGAGCATTACTTCATGTGCGACAAACTCAGATACAGGCTTAGAGAACTAGCAACAAAGGCTACCCGAAGTGTCCACAAGAAGATGCATAAGAATAAACCGTGCAGTAAGATGGGTAGGTATGGATATAAGGGAACAACCCAGTTTCCATGGGGTAAACAATCTAGAAGCCTTCTTGACAGAATATGAAGATGAAGTGTTAGAAAATTAGAGACTCTTAGCACTTGATATAGCACTCAAGGCCACACCTGCCAAATGGTGGGGCACACACAAGGAAACAATCAAGGATTGGTACCAATGCAAGCAGTTACTACGCATAAGGTTTGGCACAGAATAGAGAAGAAACTAGCAGTAGAAGTATGATGGACAGGAGACACCAACGGAACACTTGGAGAAGTATAGAGCACTGTGGAAAATGAAACCTCCAGAGGAATGTCCTCACCATTTCGTACATACCTTAGAGGGAATCCCAACAAACTAGTATACATACTAGGAACTACGCAGAGGAAATACGAGTTGGACAATACTACAACAAAACTTTATAGTCACTTTCTCATTCAAGCATGAGAACCCCAACATAGATGCAACACTTAAACAAATAAGAGGAGTGATATTCATTAAAGAACTATAAGTCGAACTCATAATAGAGGAACAAAAATGGAATAGATAGATAATGAAAGAATTGTTGTCATGCTACCATGTGCAGGAAGAAGTACCAGAGGAAGATGACCCACACGATATTCAAATTGAGGAGGCTGAAGGCGAGAGATAAGTGGAAGTTTCAACTCTAGAATAAGAAGTAATTGTTGTGTCGATCAAGGTGAAGAAAGTCAACATTGGGACAGTTGAGAATCCCAAAATGGCCAACATTGGGGACTACTAGTATGAGCAGACAGTCGAAAGCATAACAGAGTTACTGCGCGAGTACAACGACCTGTTTCCCACAACATTTACAAAAATGAAAGGCATAGAAAGAGAGCTAGGTGAAATGAAGATACCACTCAGAGCCGAGGAAAGAATGATCAGACAGAGACCATATAGACTGAATCTGATATATAAGCAAAAAGTCAAAGCTGATATCGATAGAATGCTTGAAGATGGAATCATAGAACATGTGGAAGAATCAGAATGGATAATCCCAAAGGTATTTTAGGAGAAAAACAAGGCAGGATAAGAATATTCTTTGACTTGAGGAAGTTGAACAATGCATGCCAACATGATCCATTCCCTACACCCTTCATAGATGAAGTTTTGGAGAACGTAGGAGAACAGGAAGTTTATTCATTCAACGACAGATTTTCAGGATATCATCAGATCATGATAACGCTGGAAGAAAGATACAAGAGAACTTTTTTCTACAGAATGGGGATCCTACCAGCACATGGTCATGCCATTTGGACTGAAGAATGCACCAACAATATTTTCTAGAGTAGTCATAGCTGCATTTAAGGAATTTATCCACCAATTTCTAGAGGTCTACTTGGATGATTGGACACTCTATATTCTGTTGAAACACCATGTAGAGGTCTTGTGACCGATGTTATATAGATGCAATAAATGATAGATATCATTAAATATCAAGAAGTGCATCTTCGAAACACCATTTGGGATACTATTGGGCCATATAGTATGCAAGCAAGGATTACTAGTAGATCCTGAAAAAATTGCAGTAATCCTTAACCCACCACCACCAAAAACAATTCGTTAACTAAGAGAGACATTGGGAAACACATGATACTACAAAAGTTTTATAAAAGGGTACACGCAGCTCAATGCACAAATGGAGAAATTTTTAAGGAAAGACACAAAGTTTCAGTGGAATGAGGATTGTCAACACGGTCTGGATACGCTGAAGGAAAATATGGTAACAATGCCAATACTAGTATTTCCATACTAGGAGAATACATTCCATGTACATGTAGATGCATTGGCTATAGCACTTGGAGCTATTATGGCGCAGCCAGGAGGAGGAGATTTGGATCATCCTATAGCATTTGCTAGCAAAAAATTGTTGGAATCAAAGCAAAACTATAACACTACATAGAGAGAAGGCCTAGCTATGGTCTACATGCTTCAGAAATTTAGACACTACTTAATAGGAAAACATTTTAAGATGTTCACAAATCATTCATCCCTTAAATACCTAGTCAAAAAGCCAATGTTGGGGGGAAGAATCTGTCAATGACTACTGATGTTTCAAGAATTTGATTTGAAGTAATAGTCAAGCCAGGGAAGCTGAATGCAGGACTTGACCACCTGTCAAGGGTCAAAAACGAAGAGGAACCTAAAAATTTAGAGGACAAATTTTTGGATGCACAATTATTTTCAGTCCAGATCGTCGATGAATACTTCGCAGACATCATCCAATACTTGAGTACAGGTACTGCACCACAGGAATATAACACTGCGCAAAGGAAAAACATAGTAGTCTGGGTTGCAGACTATCAACTGATTGCAGGACACTTATACAAAATGGGCGCAGATAGCATCTTGTGAAGATATGTGCTAGAACATGAAATACCAAGGATTTTAGCAGAATCCCATGAAGGAATAGTAGAAGGACATTACGCAGGAAAATCTACTGCGCAGAAGGTATTATGTGTGAGACTTTGGTGGCCAACCATTCAGAGAGACTCGAGAGAGTACTTCCAGAGATGCGATGTATGTCAGAGCATTGGTAAACCAAATATAAGGGATGAAATTTGCATGCGACCATAGGTAACTTTGCAAGTATTTGACAATTGGGAAATATAATTTGTGGGACCAATTAACCCACCAACAAAAAGAACAGGATAAAGGTACATTATCACCGCGAACGAATACCTGACAAGATGGAAAGAAGAAACACGAGTCAAAGATTGAAACACAGAGACATAAAGACACTTCTTATTTGAACATGTGATCACTAGATTTGGTTGCCCAAGAATTTTAATGAGTGACCAAGGCACTCACTTCATTAACAATACTATCAAGGCTCTGACTGAGGAATTTGAGTTTCGTCATCAAAAGAGTACTCCATATCAACCACAGGAAAATGGAACAGTAGAATCATTTAACAAAATCCTTGAAAATGCACTGACGAATATCTATAATGTCAACAGGGATGATTGGGACCTAAAAATACCAGCATTATTGTGGGCTTACAGGACCACATGCAAAAATTTGATAGGAAACATACCATTCAGACTGGTATGTGGAAAAGAAGCAGTGGTGCCATTAGAATTTTTGGTACCCAGTCTACACGTAGCAACAATTACAAACATGACATAATGAGGTGTAGTGTGGGATAGGCTGAATCAATTGATGATCATGGAAGAATATAGGATCCTAGCAGGGTTCCATCAACAAGTTTAGAAAGAAAGGGACAAACCTTGGCATGACAGACATATCAAGAGGAAAAATTTCAAGGAAGGATACTTAGTGTTGATGTATGACAATAAATCCATTCATCACCCGGTAAAACTCAGAATGCATTGGTTAGGACCATACGAAGTAAAAACTGTCACAGATGGGGGAGCTGTACAGTTGAAGAACCTAGGAAGAACAGAACTCAGAGGGATGATCAATGGGAGTTGACTGAAGTTGTACAAGGACAGTCGACCACTCGCAACTTGAAAGACACCACGCAATCAAAAATAAATAAATTTGAGTGCAGGATATCGGAACGTACCAATAAAGGATATCGGAAGGTACCAATAAAGGAATAGTGCGTCGAAGCTGGAAAGATCATGCATCGAAATAGACAAGGCCAACGGTCAGTTAAAAAAAAGAAAAAGAGGGAAAGGTGGCTACAACAAAAGAAGCGCCAAGTGACAGAGGCTAGCAGAATTGAATGCTAGAAATGATGGAGGAGATGTCACTTTAATCGCGCCAATTGGATATAGCGAGGGAAATTATTGACAAGTACGAAGGGACCGGTGGTTCATTGAATCTATATTCACAGTAACATCTTCGACAAGCTTCACATGATGCCAACACAAAGCAGGGACACGAGAGAGAAAAGGTTATCGCGAAATTGGAAAAGCCACAGAGTGCAAAAGCATACGAAGCAGAGAGTTAAGTTTGCAGAGGTTGCAGAGGCTACTGAGCTTGGACAATGACAATTTTTTACCACCATGGCACCACCCAAACAAGGAGTACTGAGCCAGACTACCAAAAAACCCCAAGGTAGGACCATAGCACAATCACAATCACAGGGAAATGAACACCAACCATCTCCACTGCTAGAAGTCATCAATGTGGATGAAATACCATTGTCATATGAAACACGAGTAAGTCCCACATGGATTGAGGAAGAAACCCAATAGACAACACCTGCAGGTCGATATGCTAGAAGAGGGGCAAGGCCGACAGAATGAAGATGTGAGAAACCAAGTGCAATTAGAAGACCCTATAGAAGCCCCGAGAGTCAATGGGACGGCTCCAAACTAGGAAGAAATAGCTGCACCAGAAGAATCACAGAAAATCGTGTCGAAACAGCCACAATAGGCATTAGGTTCCTATAATTATAGGAGATCTGATGATTAAGATATCATTTGTGGGTCTCATGATGAAGTTCCTGGCTTGCTGGTCTCTCAGGTGTTTCCATTTCCCCCTCCATCCATTTCACTCAATCCTCCATCACCCTACCTGATCCTTTGTCACCTGCTGCATCCTTCATCCACCTTTGTGCCTTGTCCTTTCATCTCCTTGGCCACATTAAAACTTCTCCCTGAATAAACAAGCGTAGGATAAAAAAAACAATAGGTTAAAAATAGATGCTAGTGGTATTTTTAATACTAATTAGCATAATAAAGTCAATTTAATTAGATTTGTGTAGTTAGATTAAAAAAACTAGGTTAGGGTTGTTAATAATGAGTTAATTATTAATTAATTAAAACCTAAGCTTGTAACTAATTAACAATACTTAATTAATAATTAGTAATTAGGTTAGTTTAATTAAGTTAGTGATTAGGTTAGTGTATTAGAATTAAATAATAAATAAAAATAAAACTTAAAACAAAAACAAAAACAAAGCACATACTAAACATTATAAAACAATAAAAAAAACATATAAATAATAAATACAAAACAATAATATAAAACATTAATTGAAAAAACAAATTAAAACACGTAAAAGTTAAAATAAATTAAAATAACAAATAAAAATAATACAAATAAAAACAAAACACGTAAAACAAAAAACAAAACAAAGAAACAAAAATAAAATAAAAACATAATGCGCACCTTATGCACATATCCCAAAGCAAACAAACCAACGCTCATGCATTAAGTCGGACCCCCTCGTGCTT
>SNQJ01S0080992.1:35565-70597 GCA_010110895.2 Picea sitchensis | reverse complement strand
GTTGGAAACCCATTTAGGGTTGTGGTTACAAGTTCTTTGTCACTAATGACATCTCCAATAGTTGCAAGCTGATCTCTGATTTGAGAAACTCTCATAAGATAGGATGTGACAGATTCTGAGTTGTCCATCTTCATATTACGAAGTTGATTTCTGAAGGTAAGATTCCAGCTAATGTCTTTGCTTTCATATAATCTGCTGAGTGCTTCATACATTTTCCTTGCTGTCTATAGTTCGGATATATGAGGGATCAAGTGATCTTTTACTGAATCTGACACGATTCTCTTTGCTTTCTTTTCATTGTTCTTATGCTTGGTCTTTTGCTCTTCTTCATATAGTTATGGTACATCCACTGTAACATGTTCTAGGAGATCTTTCTCTTCTAGAATCATCTGCAACCTTTGCTTTCAAGATCTGAAGTTTCTATATCCTTCCAGCCTGTCTTCTACCCTCACCCTGGTAGCCATTCTTTCTTGTAGAAGAAACCCTAGCCCTCCGGGCTATAGAAATAATAAAAAAAATCAAAGTACTTGGATCTGAAAACTGAACTCACCAAAAGATGCACTGGACCGAGGCGAGTAGCCTGGTGTGTTTAGATTTCAGAAAATCGAACTTTTACCCCTCCAAACTTGATCTGCAGATTTATGGACTGGTGCTTCTGGTTTTTTGGTACTTTTGGTTTTCTGGTACTTTTGGTACAATGGTACATTGGTACTTCTGGTTTTCTAGTACTTTGTGAAAACTAGGGTTTCACTTTTCGGGAGATCTAGCCACTAAAAAAATGCGCTGAGGATGCCAAAATGTTCCTTGAGGTAGGGCACACCTTTCTGGATGGATTTGAGGCTGAAAACCTTCTTTAATAAAAAACCCTAATTTTCATGTATGACAAAAGTGACGCTTTTCTTTTCCCTGTGAAAGATGCTCTCTTTAGCTTAGCTCTGACACCATGTTAAAGTTTCTACTATTATTAGGTTACTTTCAATTTACTAGATAACAATAACATAGATAGGATCACTGAGAGAAACACAATCACAATAGTACACAAGCATTTATCCTGGGAAACCCTTGAGGGGAAGAAAACCCAACAAAACTTCATTAATATAGATAGCCAATACAATGCCAAGACAATGAACCAAGCAATACATAAATTCCTCTCCCAGAAATGCACCTCTCTCTCTCTTCCTTCTTCCGACAACTGGTAATTGTAGCTTCCTTCAATACTTGTGCACTAGATGAGTGAGCTGAGTGTGTGTCCAAATGAGGCGCTGGACTCTCTTATTTATACAATCTGGCAGGTGTTGAACATGTGTCTTTTCACTGGCAGGGCTGAATTCTCATTCTCGGTGGTTATAACCACTTTAATATAATCTGGCTGGGCCGACTTCTCATTCTCGGTGGTTATAACCACTTTAATATATTCTGGGGCCGTCTTTTCATTTAGCCTATCACAATTAGGGTTTGTCCAATCCGCAAAAGGGGATTCGGTCAATTACAATGCCCATCATGATCAATCCACAAAAGGGGATTGATCTAATCAATAATAAATATATTTTATCTTTATCCACAAAAGGGGATAAGAATATTCTTTGCAGTTACACTATATTTTAACACACATAACTGTGCTTTATAATATATTAAGATGAAAGCATACCGTTTTTATCTGCGCTCTTAGCTAGCAGATATTTCTCTCTTTCTCTCTGTCTTTTCTCCCTATGCACCCAATTGTAGGGTTGATCTTCGCACCCAACTGAAGATATTGCAACATATACTTCCCTCACTGCTCAATGCTTCTCTCTCTCACTATAATAATCACTCATAACAATAACAAACTTGAGAATTTTCACCGAACCCTCTTCCCTCATCTAGGTTCTTATTTATACATTACAATGACTCACCGACAACCTTAGGCTAAAACCTAAGTGTCAAAACCCTAGATACCAAAACCCTAGGTGTCTAAAACCCTAGGTCAGCTTGACCTATGTTTTCAGGGCTTCGCCAGCCTGTATTTCCTTCCTTCTCGCGCGATGCTCCAAAGCATCCAACAATGGCTTTTTCCGCTTGCTGAGTTTTCCACGACCCGTCTTCCTTGCTGATCTATCATCCTCGATCTCCTCGTCCAATGTCTTTCTTTCTCTTACTTCGTTCTGTCTTTTCTACTCTTCTGCTCACTTCGACCCAATATCAGCCACTCTGTCTTCCACACAGTTCACATTCCGTCTTTTCTACCTTAATATTCACTTACTTCCATACCCAAGGGCGAACCCCCAACACTCACATGTGACTCATCTCGAGGCACTTCAGACCTGAACCTTCTATTTTTCTTCGACTTCAGGCTGCGCGAACCAACCCGTGCTTTCTGCAATATCCTCCCCCACTGTGTGAAGACTGTCTTTTCTGTGTCTGGTACCGAGTTTCAATTACACCTGGTACCTAGACCCTTCCTCTTTTTCTCTTACTAATGGCTGCGAGGAAACTGGTTGTCATAGTACAATTTCAACCAGCTCCCATTCACCAAACCTTCCTTCCATTCTCCATTCAAGGTATTTAACTGTGCAACTCCTCCTTCTGTGACATAGACAACCTCATATGGCCCCAACCAATGTGTTATGAACTTCCCTGGATCCTTCATGAATTTGCTGTTGTATATCAATACCAAATCGCCTTGCTTAAATGCCTTCTTCTTGATGTGTTTGTCATGGTAGTCCTTTTCTCTTTCCTTCTATACCTGCTAATGGAATCCTGCGATAAATCTGTCTTGTTCTAGTTTGACCAACTGCGTGAGCCTCTCTTGAACGAAGCCAGTGTCATCCATATCTGTAAAGGCTGCGATTCTTAAGCTTGGGACAAAATATTCCATCGGCATAACTATTTCGAGACCATAAACCAACTTAAAGGGGGTCTGCACTGTTAACTTCTTGCAAGTGGTTCTATAGTCCCATAGTATTGCTGGTACTCTTAAATCCCAAGCATCCCTGTTCACACTGCAGATCTTTGTCAGCACTGTCTCCAAGATCTTATTGAATGCTTCAACTCTCCCATTCGCTTGTGGATGGTAGGGTGTGCTCTTCTGATGATGGACTGCAAATTCCTCAGTCAAGGCTTCAACGGTCTTATTGATGAAATGTGTGGCTTGATCACTCATAAGGATCTTTGGGCATCCAAAACTGGTTATGATGTCATCAAATATGAAGCGCACAACTATAGTTGCACTACAGTCCTTAACTTCTCTTGCTTCGGCCCATCTGGTCAAGTACTATGTCGCAGTGATTATGTACCTTGCTCCTGTGCGCTTTCTTGGTGGGTTTATAGGTCCCATGAAATCAATGGCCCATTTCTCAAATTCTTGTAGGGTCAGCTGCGGTGCTAAATGAATTTCATCTCTTCTATACGGTTTCCCAACTCTTTGGCATACATCACAGGCTCTGAAGTAGTCCTTAGCATCTTTGTGTAAAGTAGGCCACCAGAGGCCAACTCTAAGAACCTTATGCGCTGTTTCTTTTCCTGCATAGTGTCCTTCTGCGATGCCTTCATGAGCTTATGCTAAAATCAGTGATCATTCTTCTTCCATAACACATCTCCTCAGGATATCATCAGGTCCCATTTTATATAGTTGTCAGGATATAAGTGAAAAGTCTACAACGTACACTACAAGTTGTTTCTTCTGGGTGATTGTGCATTCGCTAGGTGCCATTCCTGTTGACAAGAACTGGAATATCTCGGCAAAGTGGTCATCAATATTTCTAATGGCCGACAACTGTGCATCCAACAATGTATCCTCCAGACTAGTAGGTTCCTCTCCATGTTCCAACCTTGAAAAGTGGTCAGGTCCTTTGTTCATTCTCCCTGGTTTAACCACGATCTCGAAATCATATTCCTGAAATAGAAGAAGCCATATGCATATTCTTCCCCCCAACACTAGCTTGTTGACTAGGTATTTCAATGCAGAGTGATCAGTAAACATTTTAAAGTGTCCTCCCATCAAGTAGTGGTGAAAATTATGCAACACATACACCATGGCTAACCCTTCTCTCTTAGTGGTGGTGTAATTCATCTCAGCTGTTGATAGCTTCCTGCTAGCAAAGGCTAACAGGTGGTCAATGTCTCCAGCTCTCGATTGTGATAACACAACTCCTAATGAAATAGAAGATGCATCAACATGCACGTCACATTCCTTGCTCCAATCTGGGAAAACCAGGATAGGCACAATAACCATTTTCTATTTCAGTGTGTCGAAGCTTTGTTGGCATTCTTCTGTCCAATGAAACTAACAATCTTTCTTCAAAAGCTTCTCCATGGGTGTTGTGATTTGTGCATAGCCTTTAATTAACTTCCTATAGTATCCAGTATGTCCCAGTGCAGTGCACAACTGTTTGACTGAAGTAGGAGGGGGAAGATAAAATATAATGACAATCTTAGACGGGTCTACCAGCAGTCCCTGCTTACACACAATATGACCTAACAACACTCCAAAGGGTAAAAATAAGATGCACTTATTCAGGTTCAAGGCAATCGGACACTGCTTGCACTTATCCAACATTTGTCTTAAACATTCAATATGATTTTGTAATAAGCTAAAAACAGTCCAATCATCAAAATATGCTTCCAGAAATTTATGTAAAAACTCCTTGAACGCTTTGACCATCACCCTGGAAAAGATGGCTGGTGCATTTTTCAATCCAAACAACATCACTGTATACTGGTAGGATCCCCATTCTGTGGAAAATGTGGTCTTATGGCGATCTTCCTTGGAAATCCGGATCGAATGGTATCCTGAAAATCCATCTGTAAAAGAATAGACCTCATGTCCTCCTACATTATCTAACACTTCATAAGTAAATGTTGTAGGTAATGGGTCATGCAAACATGCATCATTCAACTTTTTGAGATCTACACAGATCCTGATCTCTCCGGTCTTCTTATCCTACACCACCATAGGGCTAATCCATTCTGACTCTTCAATGGGTTCTATGATTCCTGCTTCCAACATTCTGTCGAGTTTAATCTTCACTTTCTCCTTATATTGATTGTTTAATCTGTAGGGGCTCTGTTTGACTGGCCTTGCATCTGGTTTCAAAGGGATCCTCATCTCTCCCATGGGTCCTTTAATGCCCTTCATATAAATGAACTTGGTTGGAAACAAGTCTTGATATTCATGCAGTAACTTTGTGATCTTTTCAATAGTGGCAACATCCCAGTAATCTCCAACATTTGCAAGCTTCAGTGTTTGCTCTGTTCCAATATTGACTTTTTTAATTTTAATTGGTTGTCCAATGAAAGGTAGCTCAATTCCTGGTCCTTCTATGTCTCTTTGGCCTTCTGTTTCGACGATGTTCACCTTCCTAAGGTCATCGTCTTCGTCAGCATTGATATTGTAACAACCTTGCAATTTCTGGAGAGGCGCAGTCCATTTGTCCTCATCTTGTTCCAAAGGGAGGCTAGGTGCCTCCTCGAATAATTTCTGTCTTACAATCTGTAATGCTTGATCCACTATAGGATATTGGCTTTCAAACAAAACGATAGTTACAAAGTTCTGAGTCCTACCTTCCCAATCTGCAGTGATGAGGCACAGTTCTGCTTGAAGATACCAATTGATAGGGGCTGTGTCTAGTGTGTTGATGAATTTGTGCACCCACTTCTCTTGAGGAATGTTGTTCCAGGCTTCCTCACAACTTCACACATGGTCCTTCGGACAACTTCGACCTGTGTACCTAACTTCACAACCTTCTACTTGCTTTGAAAATCGCGTTGTCATCAAAGTGCGACATTGTACCCAGTCTATAATGTTGTTTTTGTGTGTCCCCCACCATCTTGTTGGAGTTTCTTTCAAGGCCTCATCCATTGCCAACAATCTTTGTTGTGTTGGTACAATTTCTTCAAAGTCCAACAAGAATGCTTCTAAATGATTTAGACCATCAAAGGTGGGCAAGTTACTTACTGTTGTGCCGATCCAGTGAGCTTCTCTGGTTAATATATCACATCTCCTTGTATATACTTCATACATTTTTTTCTTCCAGTTCTCTAGTGATTCTTCTGAATCTGATGAACATGCGTTGTCACTTCGCTAGCTTAGGTTCCCATATGCTGTAGGATTAATGTAGTCCTATTGTCTGGCCGTTAATTTGTATATGTTTTCTAGGTCATATGCGCGGTCTTCTTCTCTGATGGGTTCTGTGTATCTCTGACCTTCATCGAGATCCAAAGGTGCAATGACCTTAAGGCCATCTCCTTCAAACATCATTCTTCTTTTCTTTAAATCAACCACAGTGGAATTATTGAAAGCCCAATCAATTCCTAACAACGTAGGGTAAGGACAACTATCATCAACTATCTCAATCACCTCGAAGCCTACAAGCATCCTTACTCCATTGATGTCCACATGGACATGTTCCAATCTTCCAAAGGGGCTTATAGCTTGTTGATTAGCCATCCTAAGCCTGATATGGGAATAAATCAACTTAGGTTTCCCATCAGTGCCCAAGTATGCTTCGTCATGACATTGACCTCTGACCCTAAGTCGAGGACCACATAGTCTATATCATACTCTCCAATTTGAGCATTTAGGTGCAATTCCTTATTTGTCCTTCTCTTTTTAGAGACTTGGTGTACTGTTCTATTCAACAAGGGATCTATCTTTCCTAGATCGTACTGTCTGATTAAATTTTGTAGCTCTTGTACAATGCTTTCATTATGAATCAACTTAATGCAAGTATGTAAGAATTCCATGAGCTTACTTACCTCTTTTCCTTCTCCTGGAAGAGCAGACTGATCAAATGCCAGGGGCATTCCACATTCTCTTACTTCTGGTCGTTTCTTTGATGAAGAACCCTGGTCTCTGCCGAAATCTTTTCTTGCCTCCTCAAATATTTTTTTTTTCTTTCTTTGCATCAAACACTTGTGTCTTCTCTACAACTTTACGCACCCCTGATTATTCTATAGTATTTCCTTGGGTCACTATATCTTCTCCTGTAACAATGCCTCCTCTAGTGATAACAACGAATCTGGGATCCTCTCCGCGAGGTTCAACGTATATCAATTGGACTTGCGGGTTCACACCCTGTCTTTCCTGAAGCTTAGCTAGCAATGTTGGACATTCCTCAATAACATGTTTGAATGATTGCAGTAACTGCACGTGGTACAAGGGTTCTGATAGTCCCTTGCCAAATGTTCTGGCTGTGTGTAGTTATAACAAATGATTTGGCCTCTACCTCGACCCATATCTCCTCCTTGTCCTCTTCCTTTGAATCCATCACGAGGGTTGAAGTTTCCTGTTCGTGGAGAATTATACTGCGTAGTGTTTCCTTCTTGTTGTACTTCGCCTTGAATTTTGTATATATCCCTTGACCTTTCATGCATGAGGTCATAGGCCCTACAATCCCTATCATCATGCCCTGACGACTTACAGAACGTGCAATACATATTTGTGGGTGTCTGAACATATTTTTGCAGGTAATACCATTCACCAGGGCGATTTCTATTTCTACATACCTTGCACCATGGTAAGGTAACTTGCTTTAAAGGAATCAGGGCTCCAGATGCCAAATACTCATGAAATATGGGACAATGCTCCTTGTCATGGCCTTCTGATTTTCATATAATGTACCCAATACCTTCTCTTTTATATTTTCCCTTGTTTTTCTTCATATCTTCGATTTGCAGAGATAAACTAGTTAGTTGATTCAAGGTTTGACTCATACCTAAGTTAAATTCTGCCATAGGAGTTGATTCTAGTTTCATGGTGATCTCTAACGCCTTAGCATGCGAAGAAATATTTTGTTGCATGAGAGGGACTCTGATGTGCGGTAAGAGGGCAGCAATGAACCATTCCTTGTTCTTCTCATATGGGATCTAAAAACCCAAATGGTCCGTTAAGGTCTTAAACCTCTGATCAAACTCCCAAACAAGTTCACCTACTTTCTGCTTGATTTATTTTAGTTCTATAATGCATTTCCTTTCCGACTTAGGTTTCTTGAATTATATAATCAACGTAGTCTTGATCTCGTTCAACAGTTTTGGTTGGACAACTCCTTGGAAAAACTTCATATACCAACTCAGTGCGCAGTCTCTCAGGGTAGTACCTAACTGAGCTCGTTTAACAACTTCATCGGTGATATTCTTAATATTCCACACAACTTCACATAGAAACCAATGCTGATCAGGATCTTCAAATCCATCTCCTTTGAAGGTGGGTAACCTCATCTCATCTTCCATAGATCTTCTTAGGTTTCCTGACCGAGTATGTGGTGGAATGCTAGTGACAGTGCTCTGAGTGCTCTGGTGACTCTGATTACTCTGATTTCTTAATGTTGCTGAAACAATAAGAGGAGTAATAATACTTACTTCAACGGTCTGCACAGTTCCTGAAGTTTGTGACTCTTCTCAGCGAGGTTCCTTAGTCTTTCCTTCTTCAACCCTACCAGATTCTGAATGTTCCTCATTCACTAGTTCTTCTTCCTCTCCACTGTAAAATCCTTTGTCTTGTACTAGTGGTTCATGGTTCTGTTCAAACAAGTTCACAAGAGGGACCTCTCTGAAGATTCTTCCACTACACGTATGTCCCACCTCTGTGCCGCTGTTGCTGTATGAATCCTTGAACATTAGATTTTCGATCGGACCAACTATTGTAGCTTCAAGATGTTCTTCTCATGCAATAACATCTTGATCCTCAACTTCATAAATTGTAAAAGTTTTCCTCTAGGTCCCTTGAAGAAGTATCTCTTTGCTTGACTATACGATTCTACTCTGTCAACAACAAACTCAGTGATATATCCTCCAATGGTGCTATCAAACCAGTGATCTAATGATCTCGACACAATGTTATCAACTCTCTTGACCTTCTTGATCAGCGCCGATGTCCAAACCATAGGTGGTCTAGATATGATCTCAAACTGGGTGTCTGCTAACCTAGATAGCCACTCGTATAACTCCTAATGACTTCCTCTAAAGAAAATCTCGTGTATATCAGTAAAGATATACGTTCCCAACCAGTCCTCGGTGCTAAACTTAGGGTTCTTCTTCTGGGCTTCTGTGAAGTCTTTTTCTTGGTCTTCTATCCACTTCTAAATCTTTATCTTCGATGGAAACCACCTTGACATTCCCTTAAGAAGATCCCGGTCCCGACAACAGAACCATTTGTTGGGACAGGGGCAGACCCAGGGTTCAACTCCGAGAGCGCAACAACAAGCCTTAACTACTAGCCCTTTTGGCAACACCTGCGAGGCAGATGCAATCTCACCCGAAGTAGCTATGGGGGGTTGTAGGACACATATGTCTACAACCAAAGGGAATACCAAGTGGATCCAATACAAGAACAACACAACATCTGGATGTTAGTTATCAACGTAGTCCTACCTCACACAGTTATTTGTCAGATCTAACACAATAATGGAATAACAGTATATCAAGAACAAGAGAACACAAAATTAATCACACACAACACCAAGATATATGTGGTTCACCCTCTCCCTAGGGCTACGTCCACAGAGCTATGCTTTATAATATATTAAGATGAAAGCATATTGTTCTTATTTGCGCTCTTATCTAGAAAATCTTTCTCTCTTTCTCTCTATCTTACCTCCTCGCGCACCCAGCTATAGGGTTGATCTTCACACCCAGTTGAATATATTACAACACAGACTTCCCTCACTTCTCAATGCTTCTCTCTCTCACTACAATAATCACTCATAACAATAACAAACTTGAGACTCTTCATCGAACCCTCTTCCCTCATCTAGGTTCTTATTTATACATTACAATGACTCACCGACAGCCTTAGGCCGAAACCTAAGTGTCAAAACCCTAGATACCAAAACCCTAGGTGTCTAAAACCTAGGTTAGCTTGACCCACGTTTTCAGGGCTTCGCTAGTTTGTCTTTCCTTCCTTCTTGCGTGCTGCTCCAAAGCATCCAACGGTGGCTTTTTCCGCTTGCTGAGTTGTCCACGATTCATATTCCTTGTTGATCTGTCATCCTTGATCTCATTTTCCAACGAATTGCTTTCTCTTACTTCGCTCCGTCTTTTCTGTTCTTCTTCTCACTTCAACCCAATATCAGTCACTGTGTCTTCCGCGCAGTTCACATTCCATCTTTTCTGCCTTAATCTTCACTTACTTCCATACCCAAGGGCCAACACTATGAATTATGAGCCCATGGAGGGCATACTTGTTGTTGCTGCAGGACCACGCCGGACAGACAGGTACATATGGGGAGATGATTAGCTCAAACCTCCATGGGGCTAAAAGCCCACCAGATGGATGTTGAGACCCTAGCTAGGGGCAGACACATACCAGAGGCTTTCACTGGAGAGAAAGAAGGACGTTCCACTAGAGACACCTTGGAAGGCCTGAACCGAGGGGGGTCTTGCCTTTCCCCCTCAACGTTGGCCTTGAGAGGCCCATGACGTCACCCAACATCCGATGGACATGATGGAGGCAGTTGTGTGCCAAGTGGCATGTGTGGCATGATCCAGAGGCCTTAGAAGGCCTAACAGTTTTCTCATGGAGGCCAACGTCTCACTTATGAGGCCCAACATCACCCTAGAAGGGAATGACATCACCTCTTATGCATGTTTTAGGGTTTAATTTGTCAAATTTATGTAAAAAATTGGATTTTTGATGTAATTGGCCAGGTCGGCCTTTTCTGACCTAATTTGTAATTAAAGGTCATTTGAATTGTATAAATAAGGGAAACTCCCTTGTATTTTTTCATCATCTTTCACTCACAAAAGTGTGAGTTCTGAAATTCGGCCTCTTTAAAGGCTTATTGGCTGAAATTAAGTGGTGCACAACTCTTGGAGGAGGCTTCTTTTGGTGTATTTTGGCATTTTTATGGTGGAAAGTCTTCAACTAGGGAATTTTACTAGATTATTCTTGGTGAATGTAAGCGAAAATCTACAATTCTTATTTCTTTGAATGGTTATGGTATCCTTTACTTTACATTTACTAAGATTATGAAATTGCTAGTGTGAAACCCTAGGAGAATAAACACATGTTATTGTCCTTCTCTCAATAGCTATCCACCTACTTAATTTTGATAGAAGACACCTCTTTTGAAGTAAATGCTAGAGCCCTACCTTTGTAGCACTCTAACACCCTTGTTTTATTAAGATTTTATTTATCTCAAGCTTGAGCTAAAGAAGAAGGAAAACCGCTAGGGCCTAGGGTTACCTACTTCCTAGTAGCCGTTTTCCTTCTAGGATTTTGGATGATTGAGGCCTTGGGTTACCAACACCTCAACCATCCTCCCTCTTGTCTCTAGTTCACTTACTATCATTTATTTTCAATATTACTGCTACAAAAGTGAATCCATTAACCCTAGAGGCACTAGTTTATTCGTTGCATTTGATTGATTGATGAAAACAACCCTCAAACTATCTACTTCAAACTCTTTTCTAACCATTCCTAACCCTAGATTAGACTAACTTACTAACATTCTTGCAGCTGTTACAAAAGTAAGATACAACCATATATTACAGCAGTAAAAGCTCCTAAAATCAAGTGTTAAAGTTGATTTTACATTGCCTTCCTTGCTTCTGACCAATGCTAGCATATTGCCAATTCTAGGTTATCATTTTGGGTCATTATTTAAGCTTGTTTAAGGCATAATTGTGAAGCTATCATTATATATACATTGCTGTTATAAATTTATGTTTGCTTCATCTGGTATATCATCTTATTGCTTTTATTGAATGCCCAAGGTTTTTACGAAGCACTAATATCAATTGTTACTTGCAAATAATGTTTTCTTGTTGTCTTGTTCTAGGTAGGTACACTCAAACAAATATTAGCTTCATCTTATTAAACCTTTGGGACTTTTTGATCAGTGTGACTTGTGAGAGGGCAAGAAATTTTCTTGATACCTTTACCTTTGCCTTCTCAAACCCCCAGGTCACCGGGAACGTCTCCCCTAGGCTTTCACCCTTAAATAGAAAGAGGTGTCTTATTAAGGTGACAGTGATAGGACAACCTCCTGTTACGTCAATTTATTGTTCACTTGCCTTTGGATTTTGGGAAAGTACAAATTGTGCGATAACAAGCCCTATGCTTGTTCCTTATGCAAATGGAAATAGATATATCATGAATTTTATTGATGATTACCCCAGGATGTGTTGGATGTAATTGCTGAAAGATAAATACCATGCTTTTGAAACTTTTAAAAATTTTCATTATGGATTCAAAATGAAGCTCAGTTTTGTATTAGTTCTATTCAAAGTCACACCGATAATGGACATCTAATGAATTTGAAAGCTACCTTCACCAACATGGGACCAAGCATCAAACCACAGTTCCATACAATCCTCAATAGAACAATGTAGTTGAACAAATGAACATGACACTCTTAAATATGGTTCGTTCCATGATGTTTTTCAAGAATGTAAAATTAATGTTTTGGGTTGATGTAGGTATATGTGCAGTTTATGTGAAAAGAAAGTTTCCATCTCTTGCTCTTCAAAAAAAGACTCCTTATAGAATGTGGTATGGTCACATTGCTTCAGTGAGGAATATCGAGGTCTTTGGTTCCACCTGCTATGCCTTGATTCCTAAGGAGCAAAAAAGAAAGATTGATGCAAGAAGTCAGGATCACATATTCTTGTGGTACTCAAATACCACCAAGGGATATTATATTTATGATGAAACAAACAAGAAATTCATCCTTTTTAGAGATGTAATATTTCTTGAATCCTCCAAGAATTATGAAACTATTGAGAGACAACTTGATCATCTAGACAAATTCACTCGTGTAAACACATATCATTAATTTGATGATGAGATTCCACATCTTGAAGGGGGGATTCCTATCTTGAGTCAATCTTTGGAATCTCCTTTTGAATCACCATCTCCCCCACATGAAGAAGTTCCAACCACTTCATCAGAATCTGAAGTTCATTTGGATGATGTGATTGAGAGGATTGAAAAGATGAGTCTTGATGAGAACTCAACACCATCTCAATCAGCTAAGCAACTTGGACCATCTCAGAAAGGCCACCAAAATGGCTCACAAAAACACTTGAAAGTGTTCATCCTAATGAGGTCAAAAACACAAGAACCAAAATGTTCTCAAGACAAGATGAAGGTAATGTAGAGAATTCAAACTCAGGTGATGTAGATGACATGGATGTTCCATATGATTGTGAGTTGAATTTATATACTAACCTTGAATTGACTTCCTTTGAAGAAGACACTTCTCATGATGAATGAGAAGAAGCCATGGAGAAGGAATATGATGCTCTAATCAAGAATTGGACATGGAAGTTGGTGGATCCTCCATTCGGAACCAAACCAATTGACTGCAAGTAGGTATTCAAGAACAAGTATAGATCAGATGGCTCTCTTAACAAGCATAAAGAAAGTCTCGTGGAAATTTACACAGAAAGAAGGTGTTGATTATGAGGATACTTCCCCCACCCACAAAAAAACAGGATACCATTCGTACTCTATTTTCCATGGCAACACATAATGGATGGAAAATTCATCAAATAGATGTGAAGATTGTTTTCTTGAATGGATACTTGAAAAATAATGTTTTCATGTCTCAACTAGAAGGCTTTGTTGTGAAGGGACAAGAACATAAGATATGCAATCTCATCAAATCCTTATATGGCCTAACAAGCACCAAGAGCATGGTATGAAAAGTTAACCGAGAATCTTTTGAAATTGAATTTTAAGCATTTCAATCTTGACAATGCAACTTTGTTTGTCAAGAAAGTTGGCAAGACTATTGTATATCTTGTAGTATATGTATATGACATGTTGATGGCATGGAACAATGAAAGCGGCATTGCATCCATAAAGAAAGAGTTGAAGAAAGGCTTCAAGATGACAGATTTGGGATATCTTCACTAATATTTGGGCATTGAGGTGATTCAAAATCCAAAGTACATATTCATCTCCCAAAAGAAGTACATTGGAGAACTATTGAACAAATTTGGCATGGCTGAGTGTAATCCTGTTTCTACTCCAATGGAAAATAATTTGAAACTCACATCAAAATAAGGGAATGAATTTGAGGATGCAACCAAGTATAGACAGTTTGTGGGAAGTCTTATCTATCTTACTACCACTAGAACAAACATTTCATTTGTTTTTGGGATTCTTTCCAAGTTCATGCAAAATCCTTGTGAAGGACATTGGTCTGTTGCACAAAGAGTTCTAAAATACTTGAAAGGAACTCAATATTTTGGACTCATGTACTCTAAGGTGGATGAATTCAACTTGATTGGATATTCTGATTCAGACTTTGTAGGGGATACAGAAAATTGAGTGTCAACTTCAAGCTATCTAATGAGCCTCAAATCAACAACTATCTCCTAGATATCACAAAAATAGTCAGCTCCAACAGATTCCACAATAGAGGCAGAATATGTGGTAGTTGCAGAAGCGACGAAGGAGATTGTGTGGATCATGAAAATACTTGAAGACTTGCACGAGAAACAAGTAAATTCTACTCCTCTTCTAGTTGACAATACTTCTGCAATAATGTTGGCCAAGAATCCTAGATTCCATGAATGAACCAAGCACATCAACACAAATTATCACCTGATTTGATATCATGTAGGGGCCAAAACTATTCACTTGACACATTGTTCCAAAAATGAGTATATTGCAGACATCTTCACCAAAGCACTTGGAAGAGACAAAATTGAAAAGTTTAGAATGATGCTTGGACTTTCAAACACCCATTTAGATTAAGGGGAGGAATGTTGAAACATAATCCTTGGGATTGCGTTACTTGTAACATTAATTCTAAATATGAAGAGTTGTAGGTGATAGGAAGAGTCACCAGATAAGGAAGACCAACAATTAATTTTTGTATATTTATTGAGTTTCAAGCTAATGAAATAACATAGGCATGGAGTTACGAGTTCTGTCAATACCTGGCCTGGAAAAAACCAATTCATAAAAATGTTTTAAGTGTTTTTTGTGCTCTTTTAATTCCTTAGAAAAGACTAAACTATCGTAAATGTAAGTGATAAAAAAAAGGCGAATAAACAAAACTGTCTTCCATCCTTTTTCGAAATTATGATGGGGAATTTGTGAGGTCAAATGGCCTCTCACTTTCCATTGATACTGCACATGGGGTACCCCAAAGTTGGTTTTCATTATATTCTTAGGAATAATTCCAATTTTCCAAAAACCATATTTGAAATCGAATTTCGAAAACACATTGCATCTTCTTAGTTGATTAAAAAAATAATCTTTGTTTGGTATAAGATACTTGATTTCCATTAAGGATTTTTTTAACTTGGAATAGTTTACCACTAGCTATGGTTTACACCTTTTTTTTGTTTAAAGTGTTTGTTGATATAAAATGTTAGATGTTAGGGTCCTATCCTAACCTCCCTACTTTGGGCGACATAGGAGTTGGTTAGTTATTATATGCGACCATCCTCTTTGAATAAGGCCAGAGGATAGTCATAGATAGTTATTCAATGTAAAGAGTGTCCACTTTATAAGACCCACTAGGTAGTTGGTACATGTTGCCGCCTTTATACACACCTCGGGTAATGTGGAAGAAATATTGAATCCACTGGGTGTGTCCTTGGGGGCAAGTCTAGAGTCAAGATGTTGTCACCTGATCCTCAACTCCTTCGTCTAGGCCAACTCCTAGCGAAGCCAAGGGGGGGTAGTCCATAAAGAAAATAATCTAAGGCTTGAATTAATCTAAGTACAATAAATATAGTTTAGGAGTTTATTGCAACAAAGACAATATAAAAATAAGTAACTCTACACTAGCAACATATATCATTCATTCATTCACTACAAATGCTTATGAAAAATATATTCAATCAGATAGATACTTGCATGAAAGATAATTAAATAGATATTGATACTTGCAAGTAAATAAGCAAATGATATACTTCAAGAAAAATGAAAATGCTTTGCAAATATAAATACTTGAAGCAAATGGCTTAAAAGTAAAATAATGAGACCAATGCCAAATATTGAGATATGTGTAACGTCGCTGAGATGAAGATTGTCTTATGAAAATTCCTTGTAAGTTTTAATTAAAGTTGATTAATATTTATTGTGAATTTTATGCTAAGTGTTGCAAAAAAGAAATCTAATCTAGATGTGGCCTTCAAGAGGCTATTCCTTAGAATGGAGGTTTATCTTGCCGAATATCCAACATGGAGAATATCCCTCTGATTTTGCACACAAGATCAAGAGAATGTGGGATATCCAACATGGAGAACCTAAATCTCAAAGTTCCCTCCGAATTTCTTACGCAAACCCTGTTGCGTTTCCAAACAAGCAATAGAGTCTTAAATATTTCCCTAAATTAAACTACATCCACACTGACCAACCCCGGTTTTGTATGAGCTTACTTCCAGAGATCGAGACTAAGCTCACAGAGGAAGGGCTAAGAACAATACTAGGGGGAATTGAGAGGATGGGTTTATTTTCCAAAATGAAATTGCAATAAAATAAATGATTTTCTAATTAAACTAAAGCCACACTATCTAGCCCCTTTTCTGCGTATATCTTACTTAGGGGAGCTGAGGGGATTGGTTTATTTTCCAAATTGAAATGCGAAAATTGAAATTGCAGAAGTGAAAGCTAATCTAGCAATTAAAATTTACTTTCCCAAAATGAAATCTAAACTAAGTTGCGATGATTGTGATAAGTTTTAAGGTTTTATTTTATCTTCCCCTTTAGATGTAAATTTTAAACTTGAGCCAAAATTGCAAAAATGAAACAATCACAAAAGAATACATTCCCCCTAGGGGGGATGAAGAGTGGGAGATTATAACCCCACTGATTTTATTAATGGATTTACAAAAATATTTTTTGGAGTGACTTGTGATCATTCATTTGGGGGATCACAAGTCTTTACAATGTTTACAATAAGATTATTTATCAGAGTGGAGCTCTTGGGGGTCCCATAATCTCCAAATCCGCCAAAATTGGGCAGAGTTTCCTCTTGTCTGTTCGCAAAATTGCACAAAGCAGAAAAACACTCAAGGAAAAATATGCTCAAAAACACTTTGAAAGTGTCTTGGACTTATGTTAGAAAACCCCAAAAAATGAGTAAGTAAAAACTAGTGAAAACAAACAAAATTTAACTAAGGAAAGCAAGCTAGAAAGCTTGTTTCCTTAGGAACTTTGATTGTTGTTTTAAAACAACAATATAAAGACACTTGCCAAATATGAAAGTAAAGCTCTTTAAAAGAAATCTATTTTTATCCTTTTAAAATTTTAAAGAAATAACTTGCTAAAAATAAATTTTCTTTATGATACATCTAGCTTAGAATAGTGAAATGAAATTGAAATCTAGATCTAATTCTTCTTTTGCATGCTAACTTAGATAAATAATAATTTGAAATGTAATCTAAATTTAAGTACTTGCATGCAAAATAGTAACCAAAAGAGAAATATTTTTTTTATGAGATAAGAGAGGAAGAGTGTTGGATGGAAACAATCTTGGGCTATGAAGTCTTCTTAGTGTGTTGTAGAGGGAAATCGTTCTGATTGAAAGGATTTGAAGGTGTTGGAAACTCAAGCTAGATATTTACACTCCTCCAAACTAGAGGCCTTGCAAACTTAGAGAATTCCTGCAAAATACTTGTTAAAGGTAGATGCATCCACTTCTTACATATAAAATCTAGAAATCGTGCAAATCGAACTAGAATAACATGAGATCATAGGATAAACATGATGAAAATAATAATATTTAGCAATGCAAACAAGCTCACTAATATCTAACTACTCAAGGATAAATTAACAATGAAATTTGCAAAAATAAAGTTTACCATAACCTCAACACTTCAAGGTGGAACAATGACATCCACACATTGGCACAAGACAACAAGAGTGACCTCCAAAGTCTTCAAATATTTATTCCACAAGAGCTTGAGAGCATATTACAACAACATAACTCTAGTTCTACCAATCTAGATTACAAAGGAGAGCAAGCTCCATAATGTAGCAAGATGGATGAGTTGCCAATGAAGGAGGGTGTGCCACATGGAGGAGGAGGGTGCACCATTTGGCAATGAAAGGAGCCAAGTGTGAGGGGGAAGGCCGCCACCTCTTCTAAGCCTCCAAGAAATCTCCACTTGTGAGTGTGGGAGAGAGAGGAAGGTCATCACCTCTCAAGAGGTAGGAAACCCTCCTCATTGTTAACGTTTATGCCATTATTATAGTTCTTTGCATTTCAATAGATAAGAGCATAATAAGAACAAGATCACTGAGAAATACACATTCACAAGAGACACAACATTTATCCTGGGAAACCCTCTAGGGGAAGAAAACCCAACAAAAAATTACGTTATCATAAATAGCTTATACAATGTTCAGAGACAACTCAAACCAATACAGGATGGTCCTCTCCAAGAGATGCAAACCAATACAGATAGTCCTCTCCAAGAGATGTGCCACTCTTCTCCCTCTCTCCAACTGGTAATTGCAGCTTGCCTCATAAGAGAATGAGCAAGTGAGTTGTGTTCAAATGAGGCGCTAGCCTCCTGTATTTATACAAGTTTTGGCACGTGTGAAGTGTCTCTTCACTGGCAGGGCCGACTTCTCAATCTGGGTGGGTAAATCCACCTTTATTATATTTCTGGGTCTTCAATAGTAACTGCGGGCCGACTTCTTGTTCTGCCCTTTATAATTGTCCGATGACCAATCCACAAAAGGGGATTCGGTCCTTATACAATTACTGACATGATTAATCCACAATGGGGATTAATCCAATAACAATAATAATAATAATGACATGATTAATCCTCAATGGGGATTTAATCCAATAAAATAATAATAATAAGAATGCTCTTCGCAGTTACATTATTTCAACACTCATGAGTGCACCACCTCTCTTCAAGGAGGTCACACCACCCATTGGGAAGTCATCCAACTCCAACCATAAGTCAAGTTAACTCACTCTTCACTCACTATTTGGTGCCAACAAGGCCTAGTGAACTCCAAGATAGGTTGAGTCAACTCAAAACATGTCCCATACATGTTTCCCAAAAAATAGCTTTGCTATTTTTTTGTCTTTTTTTTGTAACTGGCGGAATCGACAACTAGCTCGCGTGACACGGGGGCGATTTCGACCGCTACCACTATAACCTCCAGGTGACATACATATGCCCCTTCTGCAGGAATGGGTAAATCAGGGGGATTTGAACTCGAAACCTCATTGTACATAACACTTCATATCACGACACTTGCCAATTGAGCTACCCCCCGTGGACTTCTTTTATTTGTCTTTTATTGATCATTTGTGAGTAAAATTTATTTTAAGTGATTACAAATAACTAATTTCACTCACAAAGTGGGTATTCTAAGTCCAAAAACGAATACCCCCGAGGCATATAATTCCTCATAGTACCACTTATTTAACTTAGGAATTATTTACAATTAAAATATCTCAACTCAAGTACAAGTCCATCCTAGTGATTGTTCATTCTTTGGCAACTCAACTACAAGTCCATCCTAGTGATTGTTCATTCTTTGGCAACTCAACTACAAGTCCATCCTAGTGCATCTTGGTGGATAACATTGGCTCCATATGGGGACGTGTGCTTGATATTTTATCAAAGGAGAGCATACGAGAATCCATAATCTGTATCCTACATCACAAACATCTCGCCAAACAGATGTATCAACAACACATATAATATGTTGAAACCAAATATAAAAACATAAGTTGCATGAATAATATACATATATACACAAGGAAAGTGCAAAAGAAGAAAGTGAAATAATATACAAGGAATAAATGATGACATGAAAATAAAATACAAAGGAGAAGGGTTAGAGAGATATGTTACAAAGGATTCCCCCATGGGCTTCAGATGATTGCATTGAAAACCAATTCAAGGTGGAGCCCTTTCACTGGCATAGTTATATTTATGTCGTCCAACTGGCTGAGATGAGTTGTCAGAAGACTTTTGCACTTTACCCTGCTTTCTGATATTTTGATGTCAACCCTTTTTCTTAGTTCTCAACCACTTGATTAAAGTTTCTTTGAATCCTTTATGGTGAAGTTGTATTTGTGCCAAGCGAAAAGATTTAAAGTTTATCGATTTTAATTCTTCCTTGTAAGGCTTGTCATAATATTCCATAGGGATGGCATGCTGACTATTATTTTCATCATTGACTTCTTCATCATCCTTACAATCTTCCACTAGATTTATTCCATTTTTTCTTCTTTTCTTTTTATATTTTTTATGCTTGCCCTATCTATTGAATATATCTTCTTTACCAACACAAATTTCCCCAGGTTCTAATACATCTGGAATGGATGGCCCAAAAAGTCTTTCCAACTCTTTCTGACATCTAAATGACTCATCTAATAGCTGACAAATTTATGATGATGATGATGACCCAACTGATAAATCCAACCCTATTCCCAATTCTAAAGATGTTATACCAATACCCTTTTCACTTGGAGCTTCTTCAAGAAAAAGACCATCAAAAGAATCCATGGTTTCCCAAACAATATAAACATTTGGTATCTCATCCTTGAATTTCTCTATGATAGGTGCTAGAAAATCAAATGTTATTTCATAATTTTTCATGTCATGCACATGATAAACAAATTCATTCATGGGTTCTTTAGGATCTTCAACATGAAAATTTCTTTCCTTCTCCCTATAAAGTTTAACAAATTAATTCTATGAAGAAGGAATAGTAGCATACGATAAATTTATCTGCATAGTGCCTCCCAAAGTAGCAACCCACTTTATAGATAAGAGCATACCCCATGCATAAGGTACATCAATGAAAACTATGTCCATGGGAAATGTGATATTAGGATAGGTTGCCAATTTAACTGGTAGATTCAAGATTATCCCACGTGTTTCAATTTCTCTAGAATCCATGGAGCATACATTGTGATAAGGCCTTGTGATATCCAAATTTAAAATCTTCATAACATTCTTGGTGATGATAATTGATGAGGCCCTTGAGTCATACATACAATTGTGCAAATGAAGATCATTGATCATTAACAATACAAAGAAAGGTGGGTGAATTCCTTTGTCCAATCCATACTATGTAAAATAAAAGGGGCATCCTCATGATTCTCTTTAGACTTGTATTTCCCAAGACTTCTCTCATTAGGGACTTCAATATATTTTAACAACTTATCCTTTTGTGGAGGTATCGTAATGAGATCTACCACTAGAACCAAAACCTTAGCGTTTGATATCCAATTTTCCAAGTCAAGACTTAGATCCTCAGTTGGAGTAAATGCTTTGGGAATGTTTTGATGTGATGTACTTGAATTATCATTCCCTTTCCTATGGTAGATTACTCTTTTATATGTTGCCATCTCTAAAATCTGTTATGGAGTAGGATTTTCACCATACAATCTAGTCACATTATCAATCTTTAAATCTTCTTTTTTCTTACTTAGTTCCTTATTCGGTTTCCATTGATCTTTTGCGAAAATGTAGGTTTTGTTAACATTATTTATAAAATCTGGGCATCCTGAATATCCATCATAGTTATTTGATCCAAGAAACCCTTGCTAATTAATTTGACAAAATATGGAGCAAGTGGATTCCTTATGAAATTCCTCACAAGACCTACAAAAAGGAGGAGCCTATTGTTGAAATATATTCATTGTTTCCAACTGATTTGGTAGTCTCTGATCTTGGGAAGGACCTTTTCTTTTCAAATTTTCATTATTCTATCTAGGTTGAAATCTATTAACTTGAGATCTTTATATGGAAATCAACCCAGTTTGCATGGAATTCAATTGGGATGCATGGCTGGATTCATGGCTTTCACAAGTTTTTTCATTTCTGTCAACTCTTTCAAAGGGTTAAAAGAAGAAGTCTTACTATATGAAGAACTTTTTTTTATCTTTAGGCTCATTGATCCATGTGGATATTGGTGGCCACCCAAGTATTCCAACTGGCTCCTCTTGACAATTTTTAGTTCAACACGCTCTTTTGTACTTCTTTGTAACTGTGGGTTCTACACTTTTGAGGCTTTATGAAGCCCTACACATCTTCCAGGTGGACGCTAGTGGCCTCCCACCTAATCCAACTGGATTATTTTGTATGTTTTCATGTCAACACATATTGTTGTATTTCCAGGGCCATTTTGGGGCCCTAAACAATTTTTTTTGGCACGCCACAGTCAAACTATAGATGGAATCAGATTTTGACGGCGTAATGTGTATTTATCTAAAAGACATTTCCAACGAGCTATCATGCGCCTAAAACAAAGGTCGTATGCAAAAGTTACGACCTCGGGAAGTTGAGGTACCAACTTACCCATAGGGGCCCACATAACTTTTGGTGTTTCATATCCTATGGTTAGGTTTTTGGATGTCTAGGGTTTTGGCATTCATGAGTAATATCAAAAAGGCCTCTCAAGCCTCATTGTAATCATTCTACTCAGACGGATGCACGTAACATCCACATCTCTTCTCATAGATAGCTACCACCATTTGAGCAAGTGTTTCAGTTTTACAGTTTCAACCTATTTCATTCATTCAATAGAATAGATTGTTCACTGGATATCTCTATTGTTCTTCATATCTATGTGTTTATTTTATTCAGTCTGTTAATCAATTCGTTCCGCTCCTAAATCTGGATCACTCATGCTTTTTGGAATTACTGCCCCTTGTGAAACTAGGAATGTTGGACTTGCTAGATGCTTGCATGTTTCTATCAATCTTAATGGCCATTTCCTAGGCAATATTTAAATTCGTTGGATCTTTATCTCTAATTTGATATCTCATCTCACCATTGAAAGCTTCAATGTAGTAGATGAGAATGGAAGCAACTGGGGGCTTAATATCCGTGTGAAGGCTAGAAACCAAATCATTAAACTTTTTATTGAACTCTTCCGTGGTTTCATTCTCATTTTTCTTTATACCATGGAGTGCTGCCAACAAGTGACGATACTCCTTCCTATCACCCCATCTCTCAATGAATTCTTCAATTAAATCCTTTATGGTTGCAAACTTGTTGTCATCCAACCCAGAAAACCAATTATATGGATCTTCTTCAAGAGAGCATGAAAAAAGTTTCATTTTTACATCCCCATGGTTATGTGTTGCACCATTACACGATTTATTAATACATACAAAAAATGATTTGATGTGAGCTTTAGCAGTGATGACATTATTTCCCTGAAATGCAAGTAATTTGTTAATAGCCTTTTCAGGTAAAACATGAGGATACAAATTTATTACAAAAAAATCAAGTGGAATAAAATAATCATCCATTTCAACTTGCAAAAAATTAGAGTCTAAATTAGAATTATTAAAAAGCAACTATATATCAGAAATGGACTCGAATCCCTTTTGATCAAGGATTCTACGAGAAACAAATTTGGCTAACCTCCTCCTATAAACCTTTACAGGTTCATGGATGAAACCAACAATGCCTTGTGAGTTTATTCTTGTAGAATACTTTGTTAAATTTAAATTAAGTGGAGTCACCAAATGACCGAGTCTATTTTTTATCAACAACAAACATAAAAAACAAAGTAAAAAACAAAAAAGAAAAGAAAACAAGTCGTATTCCTAGAATAGAAAGATTTATCATCGGCAATGGCACCAAACATTTTGTCGCCTTTATACACGCCATGGGTAACGTGGAAGAAATATTCAATCCACTGGGTGTGTCCTCAGGGGCAAGTCTCGAGTCAAGGTTATGTCACTTGATCCCCAAATCCTCCGTCTAGGCCAACTCCTAGCGAAGCCAAGGGGGTAGTCCCTAAAGAAAATAATCTACGGCTTGAACTAATCTAAGTACAAGAAATAGAGTCTAGGAGTTTATTGCAACAAAGACAATATAACAATAAGTAACTCTACACTAGCAACACATATCATTCATTCATTCACTACAAGTGCTTATGAAAATAATATTCAATCAAAGAGATACTTGAATGAAAGATAATGAAATAGATATTGATACTTTCAAGTAAATAAACAAATGATATATTTCAAGAAAAATGGAAATGCTTTGCAAATATCAATACTTGAAGAAAATGGCTTAAAAGTGAAATAATGAGAACAGTGCTAAATATTGAGATATGTGTAACACTGCTGAGATGAAGATTGTCGTATGAAAAGTCCTTGTAAGTTTTAATTAAAGTTGATTAATATTTATTGTGACTTTTATGCTAAGTGTTGCAAAAAATAAGTCTAATCTAGATGTGGATTTCAAGAGGCTATTCCTTAGAATGGAGATTGAGCTTGCCGAATATCCAATAGGGAGAATATCCTTCTGATTTTACACACAATCTAAAGAGAATGTGGGATATCCAACATGGAGAACCTAAATTACAAAGTTCCCACCGGATTTCTTACGCAAACCCTCTTGTGTTTCCAAACAAGAAATAGAGTCTTAAATATTTCCCTAAATTAAACTAGATCCAGACTGACCAACCCCGATTCTGTATGAGCTTACTTCAATAGATCCAGACTAAGATTGCAGAGGAAGGGCAAGAAACACTACTAGGGGGATTTGAAGGGATGGGTTTATTTGTTAAAATTAAATTGCAATAAAATAAATGATTTTCTAATTAAACTAAATACACATTGTCCAATCCCTTTTTTGCGTAAAGCTTACTTAGGGGAGCTAAGGGGATTGGCTTATTTTACAAATTTAAATGCGGAAATTGAAATTGCAGAAATGAAAGCTAATCTAGCAATTAAAATTTACATTCCCAAAATGAAATCTAAACTAAGTTACGATGCTTGTGATGAGTTTTAAGGTTTTATTTTAGCTTTTCCTTTAGATGTGAATTTTAAACTAGAGCCAAAATTGAAAAAATGAAACGATCACAAAAGACATCGTCCCCCCTAGGGGGGATAAAGAATGAGAGCTTATAGCCCCATTGATTTTATTAATGGATTTACAACAATCTTTTTTGGAGTGACTTGTGATCATTCATTCGGGGGATCACAAGTCTTTACAATGTTTACAATGAGTTTATTTATCAAAGGGGAGCTCCTGAGGTTCCCATAATGTCCAAATACACCAAAATTGGGTAGAGTTTCCTCTTGTCTATTCACAATCCTGCAAAAAAAACAAGAAAATCAAGACAAAAGATGCCCAAAAACACTTTGAAAGTGTCTTGGACTTATGTAGGGAAACCCCAAAAAAATGACTAAGTAAAAATTAGTGAAAACAAACAAAATTTAACTAAGGAAAGCAAGCTAGAAAACTTGTTTCCTTAGCATCTTTGATCGTTTCTTTAAAACAAAAATATAAAGACACTTAACTTGCCAAATATAAAAGTAAATCTCTTTAAATGAAATATAGTTTTAGCCTTTTAAAATTTTAAAGAAATATCCTGCTAAAAATAAATTTTCTTTATGATAGATGTAGCTTAGAATAGTGAAATGAAATTGAAATCTAGATCTAATTATTCTTTTGCAAGATAACTTAGATAAATAAGAATTTGAAATGTAATCTAAATCCAAGTACTTGCATGCAAAATAGTAACCAAAATAGAAATATAAATTTTATGAGATATGAGAGAAAGAGTGTCAGATGGAAACAAATCTTGGGCTATGGAGTCTTATTAGTTTGTTGTAGAGGAAATTGTTCCGATTGAAAGGATTTGAAGGTGTTGGAATTTCAAGATAGAGCTTTCCACTCCTCCAAACTAGAGGCCCTGCAAACTTAGAGAATTCCTGCAAAATACTTGTTAAAGGTGGATGCATCGACTTCCTACATATAAAATCTAAAAATCATGCAAATCAAACTAGAATAACATGAGATCATAGACTAAACATGCTAGAAATAATAGGATTTATCAATGCAAATAAGCTCACTAATATCTTACTACTGAAGGATAAATTAACAATGAAATTTGCAAAAATAAAGTTTACCATAACCTCAACACATCAAGATGGAACAATGGCATCCACACATTGACACAAGGCAACAAGAGTGACCTACAAAGTCTTCAAATATTTATTCCACAATAGCTTGAGAGCATATTACAACAACATAACTCTAGGTATACCAATATATATTACAAAGGAGAGCAATCTCCATAATATAGAAAGAGGGATGAGTTGACAATGAAGAAGGGCGCACCGAATGGAGGAGGAGGGCTCACCATTTGGAAATGAAAGGGGCCAAGTGTGAGGGGAATGTTTCCACCTCCCCTAAGCCTCCAATAAATTTCCACTTATGAGTGTGGGAGAGAGAGGGAGGGTGCCACCTCCCAAGAGGTAGGCAACCCTCCTCATGAGTGCACCGCCTCTCCTCAAGGAGGGCGCACCACCCATTGTGAACTCATCCAACTCCAACCATAACTCTCAAGTTAACTCACTCTTGGGTGCCAACAAGGCCCAGCGAACTCCAAGCGAGATTGAGTCAACTCAAAACATGTCCCAAACATGTTTCCCAAAAAATAGTTTTGCTGTTTTTTTGTCTTTTATTGACTATTTGTGAGTAAAATTGATTTTAAGTGATTAAAAATCACTAATTTCACTCACAAAGTGGGTACTTAGGTAAAGTGGGTATTCTAAGTCCAAAATCAAATACCCCCAAGACAAATAATTTCTTCTAGTACCACTTATTTAACTTAGGAATTATTTACAATTAAAATATCTCGATTTTGCGGGAAATTTTATTTTTGCATAAAACATTAAAAAACGTAAGGGGGACTTGACACATTTCCATGAAAATCTAGGAGGATGATTAGCATGGTAATATACATTAGACACTAGGATTATATTTTCCAATCTAAGCCCTAACCATGAGTACACACTCCAACTTTGGAGGAAATGAGTGAAAAAACTCAAAAAATATAACTTGCTTAAAAAATTCAAGCAAGAAATAATTAATAAGTAAAAAAAACACTCAAGAGTAATGCACTCATGTGTAAGTCTTAGGAGGATAATAATTTTACAAGTTCATCATGATAAATTAATCTTATTACAATGCCCCACAATGTATGGAAATGCAGTAAAAAAAGAGTAAAACAAAGGGGCCATAATGGCCGACTAGACTTCTAAACTCTGAATTTTGAACAAGTGATTGTTTAATCTTTGACGACTCGACCGCAATTCCATCCTAGTGCAACTTTGTGGATAACATTGGCTCCATACGGGGACATGTGCTTGATCTTTTATCAAAGGAGAGCATGTGAGAAGCCATAATTTGTATCCTACATCACAAACATCTCGCCAAACAGATGTATCAACAACACCTATACTATATAGAAACCAAATATAAAAACATAAGTTGCATGAATAATATACATATATATACACGGAAAGTGCAAAAGAAGAAAGTGAAATAATATACATGGAAGAAATGATGACATGAAAGCAATATACAAAGGAGAAGGGTTAAAGAGATATGTTACAAAGGATGCCCCCATGGGCATCAAATGATTGCATTGAAGACCAATTCAAGGTGGAGCCCTTTCACTGGCAAATTTAGCTTTATGTCATCCAACTGGCTAAGATGATTTGTTAGAATACTTCTGCACTTTACCATGCTTTCTGATATTCTGATGTAAACCCTTTTTCTTAGTTCTCAACCACTTGATAAAATTTTATCTGAATCCTTTCTGGTGAAGTTGTCTTTGTGCCAAACAAAAAGATTTAAAGTTTATTGATTTTAAATCTTCCTTGAAAGGATTGGCATAATATTCCATAGGGATGACATGATGACTATTATTTTCATCATTGATTTCCTCATCATCCCTACCATCTTCCACCAGATTTATTCTTCTTTTCTTTTTATATTTTTTTATGCTTGCCTTGTCTGTTGAAGATATCTTCTTTACCAACACAAATTTCCCCAGGTTCTAAGACATTTGGAATGGATGGCCTAAAAATTCATTCCAACTCTTCCTGACATCTAACTAACTCATCTGATAGCTGACAAATTGATGATGATGATGTTGCCTAACTGATAAATCCAACCCTGTTCTTGATTATGAATATGTTATAATACCAATACCCTTTTCACTTGGAGCTTCTTCAAGAAAAATGCCATCAAAAGAATCCATGGTGTCCAAATATTATAAAAATTTGGTAGCTCATCCTTGAATTTCTCTCTGAGGGGTGCTAGAAAATCATATGTTATTTCATAACTTCCCACGTCATGCACATGATAAACAAATTCATTCATGGGTTCTTTAGGATCTTCAACATGCAATTTTCTTTCCTTCTCCCTATAAAGATTAACAAATGAATTCTCTGAAGAAGGAATAATAGTATACGATAAATCCATCTGCATAGTACCTTCCAAAGTAGCAGCCCACTTTCTAGATAAGAGCATACCCCATGCATTAGGTACATCAATGACAAGTATGTCCATGGGAAATGTGATATTAGGATAGGCTTCCAATTTAACTGGTACATTCAAGATTATTCCATGTGTTTCAATTTCTCTAGAATCCATGACACATACATTGTGATAAGGCCTTGTGATATTCAAATTTAAAATCTTCACAACATTCTTGGTGATAATAATTGATGAGGCCCCTGAGTCATACATACAATTGTACAAATGAAGATCATTGATCATTAAGGATACACAGAAAGGTGGGTGATCTTCCTTTGTCCAATCCATACTATGTAAAATAAAAGGGGCATCCTCATGATGCTCTTTAGACTTGTATTTCCCAAGACATCTCCCATTAGGTCCTTCGATAGATTTTAACAACTTATCCTTTTGTGAAGATATCTTAACGAGATATGCTACTGGAACCAAAACCTTAGCATTTGATATCCAATTTCTCAAGTCAAGACATAGATCTTCAATTGGAGTAAATGCTTTGGGAATGTTTTGTTGTGATGTACTTGAATTATCATTCCCTTTCCTTTTGTAGGTTATTTCTTTATATCTTTCCATCTCTAAAATCTGTTCCGGAGTAGGATTTTCACCATAAAATCTAGTCACATTATCAATATTTAAATCCTATTTTTTTTTTTTACTTAGTTCCTTATTCTTTTTCCATTGATATTTTGTGACAGTGTAGGTTTTGTTCACCGCATTTATAAAATCCGGACGTCCTGAATATCCAACATAGTTATTCAATCCAAGAAACCCTTGCTCATGAATCTAAAAAAATATGGGGCAAGTGGATTCTTCATGAAATTCCTCACAAGCCCTACAAAAAGGAGGAGCCTCTTGCTGAACCATATTCATTGCTTCCAACTGATTTGTTGGTCTCTGATGTTGGGGAGGACCTTTGTTTTGCTATTTTTCATTATTATGTCTAGGTTGAAATCTATTAACTTGCGATCTTTCTATGACAATCAACCTAGTCTACATGTCATTCAATTGGGTTGCATGGCTGAATTCCATGGCTTTCGCAAGTTCTTTCATTTATGACAACTCTTTCAAAGGGTCAGAAGAAGAAGTCTTACTATCTGAAGCAACTATTTTATCTTTAGGCTCATGTTGTTTGGAAGTACTACTCCTTGTGAAACCAGAAAGATTGGACTTTCCAGATGCTTGCATGTTTCTATCAATCTTAATGGCCATTTCCTGGGAAATCTTTAAATTCGTTGGCTCTTTATCTCTAAGTTGATATCTAATCTCACCATTGAAATATTAAATCTAGTAGATGAGAATGGAAACAACCCGGGGCTTAATATCTGTGTGAAGGATAGAAACCAAATCATTAAACTTTTTATTGAACTCTTCCACAATTTCATTCTCATTTTTCTTTATACCATGGAGTGTTGCCAACAAGTGACGATACTCCTTCTTATCACCCCTCAATTAAATCCTTTATGCTTGCAAACTTCTTGTCATCCAACCCCAAAAACCAATCATATGCATTTTCTTCAAGAGAACAAACAAAAAGTTTCATTTTTACATCCTCATGGTTATATGCTGCACCATTACACCATTTATTAATACATAAAGAAAATGATTTGATGTGAGCTTTAGCAGTGATAACATTATTTCCCTGAAATGAAGGTAATTTTTCAATAACCTTTTCAGGTAAAACATGAGGATAACCATTTATTGTAGAAAAATCACGTGGACTAAAATAATCATCCATTTCAACTTGCAAAAAATTAGAGTCTAAACTAGAATTATTAAAAAACAAGTGTATATAAAAAATGGACTTGAATTCCTGTTGATCAAGGATTCTACGAGAAACAAGTTTGGCTAACCTCCTCCTATAAACCTTTTAAGGTTCAATGATGAAATCAACCAAGCCTTGTGAGTTCCTTCTTGTAGAGTACTTTGTCAAATTTAAATTAAGTGGAGTCTCCAGATGACTAAGTCTATTTGTGATAAACAACAAACATAAAAAACAAAGAAAAAAACAAAAAAGAAAACAAAACAAGTCGTATTCCGGGAATAGAAAGATTTATCCTCGGCAACGCCTTTATACACACCTCGAGTAACGTGGAAGAAATATTCAATCCACTGGGTGTGTCCTTAGGGGAAAGTCTCAAGTCAAGGTGTTGTCACCTAATCCTCAACTCCTCTGTCTAGGCCAACTCTTAGTGAAGCCAAGGGGGGTAGTCCCTACAGAAAAAATCTAAGGCTTGAACTAATCTAAGTACAAGAAATAGAGTCTAGGATTTTATTGTAGCAAAGACAATATAACAATAAGTAACTCTACACTAGAAACATATATCATTCATTCATTCACTATAAATGCTTATGAAAAAGATACTCAATCAAAGCGATATTTGCATGAAATATAATCATATAGATATTGATACCCAAATAAATAGATATTGATATCATTTGTTTATTTACTTGCAAGTAAATAAACAAATGATATACTTCAAGAAAAATGGAAATGCTTTGCAAATATAAATACTTGAAGCAAATGGCTTAAAAGTAAAATAATGAGAGCAGTGCCAAATATTGAGATGTGTAACGCCACTGAGATGAAGATTCTCGTATGAAAAGTCCTTGTAAGTTTTAATTAAAGTTGATTAATAGTTATTGTGACTTTTATGCTAAGTGTTGCAGAAAATAAATCTAATCTAGATGTGGCCTTCAAAAGGCTATTCCTTAGAATGGAGGTTGAGCTTACCGAATATCCAACATGGAGAATATCCCTCTGATTTTACACGCAAGCTCAAGAGAATGTGGGAGATCCAACAATGGGAACCTAAATCTCAAAGTTTCTACCAAATTTCTTACACAAACCCTCTTGTGTTTCCAAACAATCAATAGAGTCTTAAAGATTTTCCTAAATTAAACTAGATCCACATTGACCAACCCCAGTTCTATATAAGCTTACTTCCAGAGATCGAGACTAAGCTCACAAAGGAAGGGTCGGGAACAATACTGGGGGAACTAAGGGGATGGGTTTATTTGCCAAAATGAAATTGCAATAAAATAAATGATTTTCTAATTAAACTAAATCCATTGTCCAACCCCTTTTCTGCATAAATCTTACTTATGGAAGTTGAGGGATTTGTTTATTTTCCAAATTGAAATGCGGGAATTGAAATTGCAGAAATGAAAGCTAATCTAGCAATTAAAATTTACTTTCCCAAAATGAAATCTAAACTAAGTTGCAATGCTTTTGATAAGTTTTAAGTTTTTTTTTTTTATCTTTCCCTTTAGAACTGAATTGTAAAATTTAGGCAAAATTGGAAAAATGAAACAATCACAAAAGACACCGTTCCCCCTAGGGGGGATGAAGAGTGGGAGCTTATAGCCCCACTGATTTTATTAATGGATTTGCAACAATGTTTTTTGGAGTGACTTGTGATCATTCATTCGGGGGATCACACGTCTTTACAATGTTTACAATGAGTTTATTTATCAAGGGGAGCTTCCGGGGGTCCTGGAATGCCCAAATCTGCCAAAATTGGGTAGAGTTTCCTCTTGTCTGTTTGCAAACCTGCACAAAAAATCTAGCAAACCAAGGCAAAAGATGCCCAAAAACACTTTGAAAGTGTCTTGGACTTGTTTCCACCCTAAAACACTTTGAAAGTGTCTTGGACTTGTTGCCACCCTAAAACACAACATGAAATCCCTACCTGCAAATGACTTGCAATGCATTATTACTTATACATATTTTAAATAATACTAGATATGTAGGACCCCTTTAAAAAAAATAATGAAGAAAGCGCTCCTCTTATTGCGCTCATGATTACCTTACGAGAAATATTCTACAGTTTGAGAATAGAGAGGAAGATCCTAACCTATTTCTATGTGAAATTGATGGATGTTGAGTGTGCTAGCAATTTGATTTTAAAAAGGAGAAAATGTTTATTTTAATAAACATTTTAATTTATTCTTGCTACACCTAGATTTTGATATATTATCCAAACTTCAAGTACCAACCACATGCAACTTATGGCATATTTGTTATGGATGATTGATTATTATGTGTAATTGTAATACTCCACTAGCAAGAAATGTGGGACATACTATTTTGGGTGCTAAGTATTAAATGGGCATATAATAGTTGAAATAGTCCAAGAGAGAGGCCCGATTCGATTTCGAATATGGGAATGATATTTTTTGTTGGTTGATATCATATGTTTGGAATAAGGTATTGGAGGCTAAGTGCGCTCCATATTTGGCTGTGGTTGATGGAATTTAATGTGAAAAGAGGGGAAGCGACGTGCATTTACTGCACGTCGTTCTTACACTACCTCGAAGCCACCACCTTCACTATTCCACTCACGCTTGTTTTGGTTTCTCTGTTTAGCAACATCTCCATTGTGTTTGGCCTTGGGCAAAAAGTAATTGTGCTCTGTCAATTGTTTTAGCATTCTTCTTACAGGTATGGTCTTTTACCTTTTCGTTCATGAAGTGTTAGCTCTGCTCCAGATAAAATCGTATTGTTGGCTCTAAGAGTTTTCATGCATAATGCGTTTATTTTCCAAAGTTTACAATGGATTTCTTGTGGGCATTCTGGCCGTATGATGCATTTCGATTTGGGTTTTCTTCCTTTTAGAACTTAAGTGTTTCAAACCAGAAATATTGTTCGACATTCTCTTCTGTTTGAAGTATATGGTTGTATTGCGCCTGGAGCAAATGATGGTATAATATGACTAGTGAAAAACATATATGGTGAATATGTTTGGTTCACTCATTTCTTGTTATTAATTTTTAAAGGGTTTTCCTCTGTAAAAGGAAGATAACAATCAGGTTTCATCACTATTGTATAATACCCTTAACCCCATATCCAGGACTTGGAAAATTGCAGTCGTTTCTTATTATTATTATCATTGTTTGCAGAGTTACAAAATCCTGTGTATTACGTCTTGCTGTCACCTTGAAATTTTGTAAAGAATATGTGATGGGAAGGGATTGTTTATGCTTTGTGTACAATCCACACCTTACGCCCACTATGTCTGCTTAGACCTTGTTTCACCCATCCGATACGAATGAACAAGTAAATAAATGCAATCCCAGGCTTGAATTTTTGTTTATGGTCTCGACCCAACAATGGGAAGTGTTATCACTCAGTTTGTAGTCTAGGTCAGGAAACTGAAAGGTAAGGGTCAAACTGGCGTAACAGGAGCTTCCCCACCCACTATCACCTCGATGGGGGGCTCTTTCTATTTAGGGTGGCTAAGTCCAAGGGAGACGTCCCTAGGTAATCTGGGGTGTTGAAAGGAAAAGGGTCAAGGGATTAAGGCTCACGAGGTTAAAGTAGGTTTTCCCTTCACAGATTACCGCCAAGAAGATAGTCAAAGAGAAGATAAACCACAAGATAGGCACCTGTTTGCGAGACAAGGCAACAATAAAACTAAAATGTGCAACAGTGGTTAGTACTTCATAAATTAATGACTATCTTTATTATATATGAGCACATATAGCAGTAATTATTGACGAAGTCAATGATTGCAAAAAATAACTATGGCTTATAATATTACTTCTCAATAACACTGGAAATGATATAGCATCAATGTAGATAAACAACCTTCAAATTAACACAACGCTTTAAATATCATTTAATGCTCACATGCAAAGGTTGTGCTGCGTCAAGCCTACTAGAGGTGACGTCAGCCTAGTTCTAGGGTTAGTTTGATAGGCAAAGAGGTGGACGTTTTGCAAATTAGCCAATGAAAAATAATCAACACTTCAATGTCTATTGCTAGATGACCAAGCCACAACGTTTTTTAATCAGCCAAAGTTTCAAAATAGGCATGATGTCATCATCAAAATTAGGGTTAGTGAGATGTTAGGGTTAGTAGGGTTTCAGATTTAAGAGGTTTGAAAAGGTTGTTTGGGCACAAGAATATCAACGTTGGATAATTAGACTAGTGCCTTAGGGTATAATGGAGTCAAGGAGCAAGGCTAAAGTCTCGGGAGAATCTAAATTCAAGGACAAGAGAGTTAGGGTTTCTAGTGCTGCAATGGCATGGCCACAAAGTCAAAACCCTAAGGGGAGAAGGCTCATTCCGGTGTTGCTTAAGAAAGGCCTCATGCTCCTCCCTCTTTCCTTAAAAATCCTTGGCAAAAATGACTAGCTTCAAAACACAAATCTAGGGATGAAAAGTGTTGCAAACACAAGGCCTTTCAAACTCTAAAGGTCAAAACCCTAGGTGTAAACTTAATTAGGCCTAGGAAATCTTCCTTCTTCAATTTATGTTTCAAAACTAACTCAGAAAAAGGGGAAATAGTGTAGCAACGGCTAGGCTATATTCTCCTTAATCAATGGCTAAAACAAGTCTTCTATCATGGGGACATGAAGCAAGGACCTACTTGTGTGCTTGCTACCTAGGGTTTCAATGATTAAGCAAAATAATAACAATGTAACCATAAATGTAAGAGATTTAGCCTACAACCATTCAATTAAGAACTTTTGCATGAGAAATACACTTACAAATCAATAGAGAGCTTATCAAACCCTAGTTGTAAACCTTCCAATGATAGAAAACACCATAAGAATGCCAAGAATGATCCTGCACAAGTGTAGCGCCTCACTTCCAAGAGCAAAATACCAAAGCAAAAGACTAAAATGATTCTCTCACAAGAGAGTGAGTTGTGTTATGTTTAAAATGAGTCTCAACGTCCTCTATTTATACCAATCTTATGACCTTTAATTACAAAAATAGGTCATTAAAACAACCGACAAGGCTGACTAACAATATTACACTGTTTTTCACATTAAATGCTAAAAATGTCATAATTATGAGCTAAAAAGGAG
>SNQJ01S0080992.1:0-35555 GCA_010110895.2 Picea sitchensis | reverse complement strand
ACTGGTATCTTCGCAGAGATGATAAGGCTGGCTCGTGATGAGACCCCCTTTCCCTTGGCCATGCAACCAAAGGTCACTGCCCTGGCGTGGTGACCAGATGACGGCAATGTCATACTGCTGGATACCTATGAACATAATGGGCTGGCTCGTGATGAGACCTCCCATCCTCTTGGTTAGGTCTTGTTTTATTATTTTTCTTAGGGTCCCTTTAGTTTCTTATCGAGAGGATTTTTATTGCCTTCTCGGGGATCCCCAGGGCGAAGCATCTCTAGGTTTTATTTCCTATGGCTTTTATCTTTTAACAGCTGCTTTTACCCCTTGGGCCTTTAGCCCCTTCTTCCCACAAGACAAAGTGTAACCCTCAAAGGTCATCCTAATGGCTGGACTAGGGGAATGGGATAGATGTGCGGGATATAAGATGTAAAATGATAAAATGGTGGGAGCGGACGATGGCTCTGCAAATCCCCCTTGGTGGCTAAACAAAACCCATGAACATCAACTTGTTAAGTCACCCCATCAATCACCCCAACAATGATCAAGTGGATTAGTGTAAGGTCCAAGCAGTCATCAGAAATGAAAGGAACCTAATGCATATATAAGAGGGTTATAACGATCAAATATGACACATACCATGATACCTTGGATCAATGACCTCATGGAGCAAGAGTCCTCTTCGATGCAAGTCCAAGCCGATGGTGATGGAAGCTGCTACTGCTCAACAGGACAAGTCCGGCGAAGATGAAGAAAGATGGGCCCTCCAAGGCCATGCTCAGGTCAATCCTGCTCTCGGTACTTCATGTCTAGGACTTGTGGGCCTCGAGACATGATCTCCTAGTTATCCCTAGATATCGGGGATAACAGGAAGATTTATTAAACTCGAAAGCCGTGGCTTGCTTGTGGTTTACCCATGATGGAATTTTGTCAACTTGAAGTTGATGTTGGTTTGATGCTCACCAGGTTTGCACTGGGGTTTCGAACCCGATTTTTTTTGGCAGTTGTTATTTGGGGTTGTAATGTAAATTCTATGTGATGTACAGTCAAAGGGTTTTACGATTGATTTCTTCTCAGCCTCTCATGCCGACTTGAGGCATTCTGGTTATGGTTTTCACTGAGTCAAATTACTTGTTGACAATCTCATGCAGAACACTTTACTAGTTTAAATAATATATATGGTTTTAAAAGGAGAAATGAAATTTGCATAGTATGATAACCCAATTATTTTCTTGGAGATTGGAATTGGGCAGTTCAAAAGAATTGTTGCCATGTTATGGATTCTGTGTGTTGAAGTTTAAAAAGAATGTTACAGAACAAACAAAATTTGGTGGGAGTTTTGAAAATAAATGGGCATGGTAAACAATAGATATTCAAATGATTTTGTGGATATTTAAATGATTTTTGTTGAATAATGACAATGTTGATTTTAAAGTCAATGAATGTTATTTCTTGTAACAGAACAATAATCATTATTATTCTCTTTCATTGTCTCATTTTTCGCTCATTATACGCCCACCACCTTCCCAATAACATTTAATCCATCCCTTGTTCTGTTATCTTGAATTTCATTTTTAAAGGAAAATGATTAAAGAGGATTGGATGATGATTTTAGTTGGAAATTGTGATATGGAGATATTATTTTTTGAAGAAAAGGGCTCTGTATTTTGCTTGAACAATATTCATTTGTTGGTTCTCGTTCATGCTACCATTTTTCATTCATTATAAAGCCCCTCATATTTCCAATGACCCTATCATTCCCTGTTCAAATTGCAATTGATTATTGGATGTGGTGGGTTGTGTCAATCGATGTATTTCATATGCTTTTGTTGTGAATGATAGAGCCAACATATTTATTTTATTTAGGTAGAGTATTAGTGAATGTATTGTTAAATTTTTTCATATTCTGATTGGAGTATTGCTTCATGATGAGTTTCTTTAGCAGGGGCAACAATAACAAAGGTGTATGTTTCCGTCCTTATACACTCTTGCAAACGTGAGCTAAGTCCAACTCACTTAGTGTGTCCTTGGAGGCACAATGCCTAGGTTCAAAGCCCATTGTCACCTCGACTTGAACCTCTTTCGTTTAGGATTACTCTTAGGAAAGCCAAGGGGGTAGACCCTAGTTACTAGATGAAGTTAAAAGTTAAATTCTAGGAGTTGATTTTAGTTGATTAAGGCTTGAGGGATCTAGCCTATATGCAAAAGCAAAAATGCAAAGTGCAAGTCTTTCAATGAAAAATAATTCCTTTCCCTAAGTCTTCTAAGACTAGTGCCTAAGATTGGGAAAGGGGTCAACTATGTTTAAGGGAGTATCATTTTACAAAGATTACAACAATAATTACAAAAGAATGCTAAATACAAGATTACAAGATTAGATTAGACGCAAAAGAATACAAGAACTAAATATCCACAAAGTTACAATTGAATGATACAACAATGAAGATACAAGATATATAAATGATACAAACAAGATAACTAACCAAATACTAACTTGTTAAGAGACTTAATGTGCAGGTAAAATAGATGTGCTCAAAGAAAATACAACCACAACACACAAGCCAACTTACCCAAGCAAGAGAGCCTCCAAGGGATGCGCAACTCAAGGGGAAGCCTTCAATGGCATACACAAAAACAAGCTCCAAAAAAGAAGAATCCTCCAAGGGATGCACAACTTCAATGAGGGAGTCCAATCACATCAAAAGATTAACCTCACTCAAAATTAAAACATGAACAAGAGGCCTCCTAGGGCTAAAGCGAAACTTTCAAACTACTTAGTCCAATCCACAATGCTTGAAGTAAATTGCATAAAGATAAAGAGTTAAGTGCTTGCAATGTATACTAAAGCATAAACCATAAAGATGTGTCCAACAAGCTGCCCAAGGTTGAGTAGATTAATTTTAGGATTATTAAGTTTGTTAAGTTAGAAGTGAATCCTAGACTAAGTGACAACCCAAGAACTCCCCCCACTTGTACCAAAAGAGTTGTTGGGTGATCAATAAGTGAGGAAAACAAGGCCCCACCCTAGATCCACAGGTCAACCCCATAATAGAAGTACTCCACAGGAAGGACACCAATCACCGTGAGATTATCCCTGATCTAACACCTCTCGTTTCTTCCTTAAATTATCGTTTTGATGAAAAAGTTGGGACAATAAAAGGTGACCTATTAAGCTAGTTGATTTTAGATCCTAGGAGACTAAGCTAAATTGAGTTAGTTTAGATTAAGTTAAGGTGATTGCAAAGTGTAGTGTTGTGCAAGATGTGCTTGCAAGATAAGTAAAGTACTTGAAATATAATGCAAGGAAAGTAAAGTACTAAAATTAAATTGCAAGAGAACTTAAGTGTTTGCCACAAACCACAAGATCATACAAGGTTGCAAGAGATGAAAATAAAGTACTTTAAATATTTAAACCATTTAAGCAAATGTACTTGAATAAAAAGATAACTTGCAAGAAAGTAAGGTACTTGGGAAGTAAAATGCAAAAGGAAAGGGTGCTTGAATGTAAATGTGCTCAAAATAAAGATGACTAGCAAATGTGAACAAGATGAGCAAATTAGATCATAATGCCTCCATGGGCCTAAACTAGCACATGATTACTTCTTAGATTAGATTTGGATTATTATTAAGCATGTGAAAGAAAACAACCATAAACTAATCTAGCCTTACGATTTTGAGGGTTGGCTAAGCCAAGCACACGCCAAGGTGTAGGCAAACAATTGAAATTGAAAATATTTGAAAAGAAACTAAACTAGTAACCTCAAACAAGTACACAAGATGGAGGACAAAGCCTTCCGGTTTTGTGCACAAGTGGGTTCAATAACTTGAAAAGAAAATCTTGAAAATAAACCTAGCCTCTCAACCTTGTCCTAATGACAAGGGGGGCAAACAAATTAAAGGAAATTGAAGAAAATAAACTTGCTACCTAGCCTTACGGTTTTGGGGGTTGGCTGTGCCAAACACTCACCAAGGTGTAGGCAAAACAAATAAATAAAATTGCAGAAAATTGTAAGAAGATAAATGCATGCCCTTTTGGGACTCCCTTGGGCTTGCTTACAATGATTAGAAGGGATGAAAAAATGGGGTATTATGTTACCCAACTATTGGAGGTTGTTCTTGAGCTTTGTATGGCTCCAAAAGGCCTCTTGGACACCTCCTAAGTCACCAACCTGCAAAAAACACCAAACAAAAGTTTGTTGGAAACGCTGCAAAAGTGACAACAAAGTGAAATTTTCTTTTTATGTTTTTACAGAAAAAAAATTTGCAGAAAATTTCAGCAATATATATCAGTTTACATGACCTATTCTAAATGTTAGAATACCCAAAAATATGAATAGAAGTAACAAAAATAAATGGCAACAAAGTAATGGAGGTGAAAATGGTGTTTTCCAGAACTGAAAACACCTTTCCAACACTATAAAGTGACCTGCAAGATATTAGCAAACTACGAGAAAGGTAGAGATAATAACATATAAGTTAATCCGACAAAATGCTTTGCAAGAAAACCATAAACTCTAAATAGATTAGTAATAAGACTATTGATAACCAACCCAAACAAAAAACTTTGCTTGATATCTCTACTCAACTAAATAGAAAACAATACAACAATGAAACACATCACCTCCCAAGCAATGGATGCACCAAGAAGACTCTTAACACACCATGTCCTCCAAAGCCTTTGTATTAATCAAGTAGGAGGTTGTTGCAAGTACTTCCAACAAGCTCCTCTCCAAAAGATGAGAGCAAGAAATGGAAGAGAGCAAGATGAGAGAGATGGGAGAGTGAGGAGAAAATTGGGTAGAGTAACAGTAGCAATAGAATTGGTGAGAAATGAGGGAGAGAGGGCCTTTATTTATACTTGGGAAGACAAAACTACCCCTCTTGGATCTTTTCCAAGTGTCAAATCATGAGCTAAAGTAAACATTTCAAGGAGGGGGGTACAACTCTAGGGTTAGGGTTTTGGATTGTGAGTGGGGGATGATTTGTCACCCATTATCCATGCCTAAAGGGTGAGGTGGAGGCACTAGGGAGGTGCACTAGGGGAGAGAGGACCCCACACGCATTCATTCTTGATTTTCTAAGGTTTGCTCAAGGAGGGGGGCGCAACTTCCCTAGGGGGATAAATTGAAGTGGTAGTGGCTAGGTAAGAGGGGGATGTGAGGGTGAGAAAAGAGTTAGGATAGTCTAGTCTAAGGTTTAGGAATAATCTCCCACCTTTTCTCTAACCATTTAGCTCAAAATTGCAAAATTTGACATTTTGACTATGTCAAGACTAGCAATTAAATTGTTGTTTTGAACTGACTAAGACTCCTCATGGACAAACATCTAGCAAAACTTGTTCAATTGAGATGAAACTTGGTCCAAGGGTGTGGGGGGTCTCATTCCATTTATTTTGAGCACAAATACCTCTATCAAAAGCTCAAGGACCTAGTTTTTACAATTTTCATAAAAAAATAATTAAAATTACCCATACTTAAGCAATTTTAATAAAAGAAACCTATCTAGACTCGACATAATTCTGCAAAACTTTAGAATATGTATTACATGGTCATTTACAACATTCCTAGACACTAGCTACCAGAGGGCTAGACCATTAGAACACCTTTCACCACTTTGAAGGAATTATTTGTGGGAGTGAAAAACTCAAGGGAAATTAATAAGGTTGGTTAGGTCAAATTAATAACCTGAGGAAAAAAAACACTCAGTGAAAGGGAAAGGGACTCCTCTAATCATGAAGTCCTAAGGAAACCGACCTAACTATGATCCATGCAGACCCATTACATTATAATCCCACGCAGGGGAGCTGAAATTCCATTACAAAAAGAAGTGCTGAAGGTCAACACTACCTTGCCGAACTAGTAAGTCTCTGACTTGGTAGCACCTGATGGTGCATATCTTCATGGTACATGGAGTTGACCCCCTAGTTGAATAGGTGGTCAACATCTGGCTCCACATACAGAAGTGTGTTTGATATTCACTTTGGGAAGGAGAGCATATGAGAATCCAACATCTACAAAACAAAGTGCTCACCAATACCCAACATAAATATACATATATACAATGAATAAATAAAATCCTATAAACAACAATTACATAAGGAAATAACTATTGTACACCAACTATGATTACCAAATGAAACTATGATACAATAAAAATATATAAGTACATAATAACATAATGAAATGAAATAATACAAAACTGAAATACAAGGAGAAGGGTTAGAGATACGTTACAAAGGGTGTCCCTTTGGACACCAAGTTGCCCATCATCTGAAGAAGAGTTTGAGTCGCTTCCCATTCCTCGGAATGTTAATGGGCTCACCATCCAAATGGCTGAGATGGAAAGAATTGGGCCCTGCTATTTCTCGGATCACATATGGACCCAACCACAAACTGTCAAACTTGCCATGTTTTCCTGGTTTCTCTCTGCTTTTGTCCCATAACAAAACTGTATCCCGAACAATGAAGTCTCTCTACCTAGCTGACTTGTCAAAATCTTTCTTAACTTTACTCTGATTTCTGCAATTCTGATCATAAGCCCTTCTTTTGTTTTCATCCAATTCTATAATCTGATTGACCCTGTTCTGAACTGCATCCTTTTCTGTAGAAAAATCCTCAACTGATCCATAAGTAAGAAGTCTAAGGTGCACTGACAACCTAGCCTCCAAACCATACACTAACTCAAAAGGTCATTTCCCTGTTATTTCCTTCTTAGTAATTCTGTCAGCCCATAATGCATGCTTAATCTTACTATCCCAAGATCTTTTGTTTTCTCCAACAATTTTCTTAACTATGGTCATTAAATTTTTATTACTTGACACTGCTTGATCATTTACTTAGGGATAGTAATCAGATGCATGCAACAAGATAATACCTTACTTGAAACAAAATGAAGACATTTCTGCTGAACAAAAATCCTTAGAATTATCTGTCACTATTTTTGAAGGCACCCCCAAATCTAGTAATAATTATATCTTCAAGGAAATCCATCACAACATTTTCAGTTGCTGACTTTGTGGGAATGGATTCAACCCACTTGGTGAAGTAATCTATAGCTGTAATAACCCATGAATACCCATTACTTGAATTATCCTTAAAATTTCCAATGAAGTCCAAACCCCACTGCTGAAAAGGTGCTTCAACCACAACTGGTTGCAAGGGGAGAGCTGCTAACTTTTTATTTCCTGTGAAAAGATGACAATGCTCACACTTTCTAACAAACTGATGCACATATGAAAATATTGTGGGCCAATAATATCCTGCTCTAAGGATTTTGTGTGTAGTAGTTTTAGCAGCAAAGTGTCCACCACAAAATCCACCATGGAATTCATCCACTAGTTTCTTTGATTCAACATCATCCACACATCTAAGGATAAATCCATGAGAATTTTTCCATCTTAATCCATCTCTAGTGAGAACATACTTAGAAGATTTCAGCCTCAAACCTCCTTTCTTGTGACCCACTAGATGACTTGGACAAGTAAGATTCTTAAGATAGAAGATAATATCTGCATACCACTCAACCTATTCAAGCTTTAATAAATTAGGGGGAAATTTTGATTATTGTTATGGAAAATCATAAAGCTCTTTCATTCCCTTTAGTTAACATTTTGGCTAAACCTTGACCCTTAACCAACTTGGCAGATTTGATTTCCAAATCCTACTCTTGGATTTTAACAATCCATCTACCCATTGAGCCTAATCCTTCCGATTGAGATAATACATCCTTAAGTGTTGAATTAGGCACATTACCAATCACCTTGGAATATCCAATGAAGACTCTAAAATGTTTGAGTGAATTCACCAAGGCATATGCTTGTTTCTCAAACATAGGATACTTTAATTCTACATTTTTCAAGGCCCTACTCATACATGCAATGGGTTGATCATGGCCTTGATAATTTTTCTAAAGTAACACACTAGCAATAGTATCTTCAAAAGCAAAAGAGAAAATATGAAAGTCCTTAGTATAATTTGGGCTAATAAGGACAAGAGCTTCAGATACGAAAGTTTTAATATTATGAAATGCTCTCTTACTTTCATCATTCCATTCAAACCTAACATCCTTCTTAAACAACTTATATATAGGTTTCACAATTTCAACATAGTTAGGAATGAACCTATGAACAAAATTGGTCTGGCCTAAGAAGGATTGAAGAGCTTTCTTTGAAATAGGAAAGGGTACCTTTCCAATTTCTTCAACTCTCTTTGGGTCTAACTTGACCCCATCTTTTGAAATAATATGGCCCAAGAGTTTACCTTCTGTTACCCCAAAGAATGACTTAGCAAAATTTAAGGATATTCCAAACTCTCTACATCTTTCAAAAACTTATTTAAGATGACCAATATGGCTCTTTCCATCCTTAGAAAAAACTGTCAAGTCATCTTGATATATTTCTATTAATTTTTCAATTAACCCTCTAAAGGCATAATCCATATCTCTTTGAAAAGTAGCTCCAACATTTGATAAACCAAATGACATTCTTAAATATTCAAAGGTACCCCATGGAGTAGTAAAAGTAGTCTTATGCGTAACTTCCTCCTTAAGTCTGATATGATTATATCCTGAAAAACCATCAAGCATGGAAATCATTCCTGATCTTGTTACCCTTTGTAGGAAAGTTTCCATCTTGGGAAGGGTATAATTGTCCTTTGTGCATGCAATATTTAAGTTTTTGAAATCAATACATAGCCTTATTTTTTTATTCTTCTTCCTAGAAACAACCAAATTTGAACACCATGAAGAATGTCTTGTTTGGGCTATGATTCCTGCTTCTAACATTTTTTGTAACTCCTGTTGGACCAAAGGAGCTAACTTGGGGTCAATCTGCCTCAATTTCTGTCTAAAGGGATTAGTTTCTTCCTTCAAAGGAATCACATGCTGAATCACATCCTCCTTATAGACCTTGAGTTCATCATAAGTGAAAGACAAAACATCCCTATATTCCTTCAATAATTTAACAATTTCATTTCTTTCTTAAAAAGGGGTAGTTTTGCCTACTTTCACCATCCTAGGTTCTTTGTCACTTCCTATGTTGACCTCCAAGTGGTCACATGGTTTCTCATTAGACTCTTCTTTACGTTTGTGGCCATCTTATCTATCAAAAATCTTTTGTTGGGCAACAAGACGCCTAGGAACTGGATTAGCCTTATTGTCATCTTCAGTATAGTTACAACCCTCCTCTTTTTCATTGACATTAAAATAAAAAAACTCATGTATTTGAGTCAAGAATCTAACAACTTGTTTATCATCATCAAAAATATGCCAATGATTCATATTATCTGGAATTGAGGGTCTAAAAATTACTTCCACATATATATTTTATTTAATCAACTCATTGGAAAGTCGAAGTGTGGAAGAAGCTATTGCAAGTTCATCAGCGTTATAATTTTGTTCCATAGGAATAGAAATAAGATTCAAAGAATCAAGATCACCAATGGAGTCCCATATTGCATTCCTATATTTCTTTAATCTTTTTGACTTGTAAGCAAACTTCTTCTTAAGTTGTTGAATGACTAAATCTGAGTCCCCCTTGATATTCAAACATTTGACACCCATATCTTTGCAAACCTACAAACCAAGCAACAAAACCTCATATTCAGCGACATTATTAGTTGCATCAAACTCCAATCTATAAGAAAACTTAAATTCTTGACCATTTGGAGCTTGAATGACTATTCCAACACCTTTTCCTTATCTAGAAAAAACACCATCAAAATTCATATACCAAACTTCATCAACTCTATCATCTTTAATCTCTTCTTCTAAAGGCACAATAGAGTTAGATAAAATAACATAATTACCAAGATCATCCTCTCTATACTTTAACTCATTCTTAGGATTTCTTGGGTCTTCAACATGATACCTCCTTTACAATTCTCTATTCAACTTAAAAATATTTCCATCTGGGGTAGGGATGGTAGCATAAGTTAGATCCATTTGTAAATTACCCCCCATATCTGCAACTACCTTTCTAGAAAGCAACATTCCCCAATCATTAGGAACATCAATCACAACAATATCCATTTCAAACATGATGTCTGGAAAAACTGCTAAGTGTACTTGTAAACCTTTGATTAATCCATGCACTTTAATCATTTTACTGTCCATGGCACAAATGTTATGGTAAGGTCTAGATATCCTTAAGTTATTAATTGCTCCATTACCTTCTTAGTCATAACATTTGAACTAGCCCCCGAGTCTAGCATGCAATTATGTATCACTTTGTTGTTCACAAGTAAAGAAAGGAAAACAGGCTGATTCTTTTCATTCCCCCTATCCCAATTCTGCAAAAGTACTGGTGCATCTTGGTAGGCTACTGCTGGTTGTTTATCAACAATACTCTGAGGAGGATCTTCTATGGATTTAAGTAATTTTTCCCTTTGAGAAGGGATCTTCATGATTTCCGAAATTGGAACCAACATCTTTGCACTACTTAACCAACCACCTAAGTCAATATTCAAATCTGAGCTAACATGCACATCTGACTTAGGAGGAATTGGAGCTACCTTGAGAATATTAACTTGATTTCTATCTTGATTTATATTTCCATTCCTTTGGTAGGTTATGCCTTTAAAGTTATCCATTTTTGAAACTTGTTGGGGTGTAGGCTTAGGCCCATTTTTTTTTGTTTCTTTATCAACAAAATTATTCATGTAGCTTGCACTACTTCCTTGTTCAACAAATTCCATCCAATCATACATTCCAACATTGTACTTTCTACCACACATGTTAACTTGTTCATTTCCTTGATTACCATAATCATTTTCATAACAACCCTCAAGAAAAACTGGACAAGTTATTTCCTCATGAAATTCACCACAAGGCCTACAATAAGGTATAGCTTGATGATCTACCAAGTTGGTGGACTCAAAAGGATTAGGTGGCCTTTGATCATGTGGAGGAGTTCTCTTTGGCCATTTGTCATTTGGCTTATGATGAGGTCTATTATTTTGATATCTCTCCATAGTGATCAATCTACTTTGCAAAGCATTTATCTGATTGGCATGGTTAATTTCCATTTTCTTAATTAGTTGGGTCAATTCCTTAATTCCATCACTAGAAGACTCTTGACCCTCTACTTTCTTTTTCTTCTCTTCACTACTTTTTGAAGAAGAACCTCTAGTGAAACCATGAATGTTGGACTTCATAGCAACTTTCATATTTTTATCAATCCTCACTGCAAAAGTTTGTGCTTGCTTAAGATTTTGAGGATCCTTATCCCTTAGTGCATATCTCATCTCCCCCTCAAAAGCTTCCATATAATATATTAAGATTGCAACATATGAAAGAATTATTGTAGCAGGGAGACATTTTACCAAGTCATTAAATTTCTTGTTGAATTCCTCCATTGTCTCATTTTCTTTTTTATGACTTGAACTAAGGGCATCTAGAAGGAATCTGTTTTCCTTTTGGTCACCCCACCTTTCCTTGAAAGTTGTCACTATTTCGGCTAGGGTGTTGAATTTGTTGGGGTCAAATTCTGAAAACCACTCTGCATCATCTCCTTCTAAAGAATAAACAAATAATGTCATCTTGACATCCTCTTCATCATGACCCCTACAATACTTCAATATACACAGATCAAAGTTGAGAATGTGTGAATGTGCATTGATAGCATTGTTCCCCTGAAAACAAGGAAGCTTCTCAATAACTTTATCTGGAATTGCGTGAGGAACTCCTTGGATGGTTGTAAAATTCAAAGGTCTAAAAAAGGCACTCATGACTACGTTAGGATTATAAGTGGGAGTATTAACAATTGATTTATTATTAGTCTGAAAAAAGTATTGGATATCAGTGAGTGCTTCTTCTCCAAGACTTTCAAGTAGCCTTCTAGGAGTAAGGCGATTTAATCCCCTCCTATAAATCTTTTCGGGTTCAGGAAAAGAGTAAGTCACTCCTTGTGAAGTGCTCCTAGTAGTATATTTGACAGATTTGTTCAATGGAGTCGCCACTTGAAGAGAAAGCAAACAAAAACAACCAATCCAAGTTAAAGATTTTAGGGACTAAAGTTTATTACTTAGTTCTTAAAAAATAAATTAGTTATGTTGTTTAGACCAAGGATAAAAGACTTATCCTCGACAACGGCGCCAAAGATGTTGTCGTCCTTATACACACTTGAAAATGTGAGCTAAGTCCAACTCACTTAGTGTGTCCTTGGATGCACAATGCCTAGGTTCAAATCCCACTGTCACCTCGACTTGAACCTCTTCTGTCTAGGCTTACTCCTAGGGAAACCAAGGGGGGTAGACCCTAGTTACTAGATGAAGTTAAAAGCTAAATTCTAGGAGTTGATTTTAGTTGATTAAGGCTTGGGGGATCTAGCCTATATGCAAAAGCAACAATGCAAAGTGCAAGTCTTTCAATGCAAAAGAAGTCATTTCCCTAAGTCTTCTAAGACTAGTGCCTAAGATTGGGCAAGAGGTCAACTATGTTTAAGGGAGTTTCATTTTACAAAGATTACAACAATAATTACAAAAGAATGCTAAATACAAGATTACAAGATTAGATTAGACACAAAAGAATACAAGAACTAAATATCCACAAAGTTACAATTGAATGATACACCAATGAAGATACAAAATATATAAATGATACAAGCAAGATAACTAACCAAATACTAACTTGTTAAGAGACTTAATGTGCAGGTAAAATAGATGTGCTCAAAGGAAATACACCCACAACACACAAGCCAACTTACCTAAGCAAGAGTGCCTCCAAGGGATGTACAACTCAAGGGGAAGCCTTCAATGACATACACAACAACAAGCTCCAACAAAGAAGAAGCCTCCAAGGGATGCACAACTTCAATGAGGGAGTCCAATCACATCAAAAGATTAACTTAACTCAAAATTAAAACATGAACAAGAGGCCCCCAAGGGCTAAAGCACAACTTTCAAACTACTTAGTCCAATCCACAATGCTTGAAGTAAATTGCATAAAGATAAAGGTAAATTGAAGTAAAGGGCTAAAGAGATTGCAATGTATATTAAAGCATAAACCATAAAGATGTGTCCAACAAGATGCCCAAGGTTGAGTAGATTAATTTTAGGATTATTAAGTTTGTTAAGTTAGAAGTGAATCCTAGACTAAGTGACAACCCAAGAACTCCCCCCGCTTGTACCAAAAGAGTTGCTGGGTGCTCAATAAGTGAGGCAAACAAGGCCCCACCCTAGCTCCACAGGTCAACCCAAGAATAGAAGTACTCCACAGGAAGGACGCCAAGCGCCGTGAGATCGTCCCCGATCTAGCACCTCCCGTTTCTTCCTTAAATTCTCATTTTGATGGAAAAGTTGGGACAATAAAATGTGACCTATTAAGCTAGTTGATTTTAGATCCTAGGAGACTAAGGCAAATTGAGTTAGTTTAGATTAAGTTAAGGTGATTTCAAAGAGTAGTGTTGTGCAAGATGTGCTTGCAAGATAAGTAAAGTACTAAAATTAAATTGCAAGAGAACTTAAGTGTTTGCCACAAACCACAAGATCATACAAGGTTGCAAGAGATGAAAATAAAATACTTTAAATATTTAAACCATTTAAGCAAATGTACTTGAATAAAAGATAATTTGCAAGAAAGTAAGGTACTTGGGAAGTAAAATGCAAAAGGAAAGTGTGTTTGAATGTAAATGTGCTTAAAATAAAGATGACTAGCAAATGTGAACAAGATGAACAAATTAGATCATAATGTCTCCATGGGCCTAAACTAGCACATTATTACTTTTTAGATTAGATTTAGATTATTATTAAGCATGTGAAATAAAACAACGATAAACTAATCTAGCCTTACGATTTTGGGGGTTGGCAAAGCCAAGCACATGCCAAGGTGTAGGCAAACAATTGAAATTGAAAATACTTGAAATGAAACTAAACTAGTAACCTCAAAAAAGTGCACAAGATGGAGGACACATTCTTTTGGTTTTGTGCATAAGTGGGTTCAATAACTTGAAAAGAAAATCTTGAAAATAAACCCAGCCTCTCAACCTTGTCCTAATAACAAGTGCGACAAACAAATTAAAAGAAATTGCAGAAAATAAACTTGCTACCTAGCTTTACGGTTTTGGGGGTTGGCTGGGCCAAACACTCACCAAGGTGTAGGCAAAACAAATAAATAAAATTGCAGAAAATTGAAACAAGAGAAATGCAAGCCCTTTTGGGACTCCCTTGGGCTTGCTTACAATGATTAGAAGGGATGAGAGAAGGGGGTATTATGTTACCCAACTATTGGAGGTTATTCTTGAGCTTTGTATGGCCCCAAAAGGCCTATTGGACACCTCCTAAGTCACCAACCTGCAAAAAATGAACAAGTAAAAGTTTGTTGGAAATGTTGCAAAAGTGACAACAAAGTGAAAGAAAATTTTTGCTTTTACACAAAAATTTTCTGAAGAAAATTTTAACAATATATACCAGTTTATATGACCTATTCTAAATGTTAGAATATCGAAAATTTTGAATAGAAGTAACAAAAAAAAATAGCAGCAAAGTAATGGAGGTGAAAATGGCTGGAAAATGGTGTTTTCTAGATCTGAAAACACCTTCGCAACACTAGAAAGTGACCTGCAAGATGTTAGCAAACTACAAACAAGGTAGAGATAAGAGCATATAAGTTAAACCTACAAAATCTTTGCAAGAAAACCATAAACTCTAAATAGATTAGCAATAAGACTATTGATAACCAACCCAGACAAAAAACTTTGTTTGGGATCTCTACTCTACTACATAGAAAGCAATACAACAATGGAACAAATCATCTCCCAAGCAATGGATGTACCAAGAAAACTTTTAACACACCATGTCCTCCAAAGCCTTTGTATTAATCAAGTAGGAGGTTGTTGCAAATACTTGCAACAAACTCATTTCCAAAAGATGAGAGCAATAAATGGAAGAGAGTAAGATGAGAGAGATGGGAGAGTGAGGAGAAAATTGGGTAGAGTAACAGTAGCAATAGAGTTGGTGAGAAATTAGGGAGAGAGGGCCTTTATTTATACTTGGGAAGACAAAACTACCCCTCTTGGTTCTTTTCCAAGTGTCAAATCATGAGCTAGAGTGAGCATCTCAAGGAACGGGCACAACTCTAGGGTTAGGGTTTTGGATTGTGAGTGGGGGATGAGTTGTCACCCATTATCCATGCCTAAAGGGTGAGGTGGAGGCACTAGGGAGGCGCACTATGGGAGAGAGGGACCCACACCCATTCATTCTTGATTTTCTAAGGTTTTCTCAAGGAGGGGGGCGCAACTTCCTTAGGGCGGATAACTTGAAGTGGTAGTGGCTAGGTAAGAGGGGGATGCGAGGGTGAGAGAAGGGTTAAGATACTCTAGTATAAGGTTTAGGAATCATATCCCACTTTTTCTCTAACCATTTAGCTCAAAATTACAAAATTTGACATTTTGACTATGTCAAGACTAGCAATTAAATTGTTGTTTTGGACTGACTAAGACTCTTCATGGACAAACACCTAACAAAACTTGTCCAATTGAATTGAAACTTGGTACAAGGGTGTAGGGGGTCTCATTCCATTTTGTTTGAGCACAAATACCCCTATCAAAATCCCAAGGAGCTAGTTTTTATAATTTTAATAAATAATTAATTAAAATTACCCATACTTAGGCAATTTTAATAAAAAAAAACCTATCTAGACTCGACGGAATTCCGCAAAACTTTAGAAGATGTCTTACATGGTCATTTACAATATTCCTAGACACTAGATACCAGAGGGCTAGACCATTAAAACGCCTTTCACCACTTTGGAGGAATTATTTGTGGGAGTGAAAAATTCAAGGGAAATTAATAAGGTTGGATAGGCCAAATTAATAACCTGAGGAAAAAAACCACTCAATGAAAATGACTCCTTTAAGGATGAAGTCCTAAGACAATTGATCTAACTATGATCCATGAAGACCCATTACATTATAATCCCACACAGGGGAGCGGAAATTCCATTACAAAAAGAAGTGTTGAAGGCCAAAACTGCTTTGTAGAACTAGTAAGTCTTTGATTTGGTAGCACCTGATGGTGCATATCTTCATGGTACATGGAGTTGACCCCCTAGTTGAATAGGTGGTCAACAGTGCCAACAGGGGTAGAGGTAATAATTGACAAAGGGGCCACAGAAGTCCATGATTCTCCATTCACTTTGATGCTGATCCACAAGAATTGAATCAACTTTTCCAAGATGAGTTTTTTAATCTAGTCGGGCAAGGAATTTTGCAACCTAGACCTAAAAGGCCTCCTTTCCAGCCACACCATAATTTCTCTGGTATCCGTGTCCCCCCTCATGTCTCTATGCAACCAGAGCCACCTTTCAATGATGGTTGGCAAGAGATTGTCCATCATCTTGTTGCTCATCATCATGGTTGACCTACAATATCATTGCCATTTCCCCCTCCTCCACTGCCATTCAACCCAAATTCCCACGCTGATCGTGTTGCCTCTCCAATACAGTCCTCTCATGCAAGAAAGAGATTAAAAATTGCCATCCCCGAGCCAAAATTAGATAAAGTAAAAGGAGTGGTTAATCCATCCAAGTCTTTCAAAGACTCCTCTAAATCAATGTCCTCTCATCTCCACCTCAAAGATAGTTGTTCCCATGTCATCAGTGAAATCCACCCCCAAGGTTCCAATCAGTTGAAGGTTATTGCACACGACAAATCAGAAAAATGATCAAAAGAAGGCAGTGGTGAAAAGAGGAAAAATGCCTCTCACAACAAATATGGGTTTTAATGCTTTTTAATGCTATTTTCTTTTGAGGACATATTTTATTGGTACAATGAAAGAATGTTTTGGACACCATGGATATGATTCTATTTTTGGCTATAGTCATGCTTTATTTTGATACTAAAATATTTGACTATTTATATGAGAATGGGAGTTACAAGGCAAATATTTGAGTTAATTTTTGGTGTGTTATATTTCATATTTTGATGATCATTAAAGAAATGAAAATTGGAGTGACAAAGGGGTTCCACCTATTTATTTATTATTTAAATAGACCCTTATTTATGTATTATTATTTATTTGTCTCAACTAATTAGTTAAGCTAATTAAGCTTAACAAAAGAAAGGTAGTTGAACTACCATAACTTATTGGGAAAGAATAAAATCTCAATCAAAAGAAGAGACAAAGGGGAGAGAGAACAGAAGGGGAAATTCTGATATATGGTGTACTCTATACTTGTGAGATAATTATTTTCTTCATTCATTATGAGTTTACTAGAAAGCTAAACCATCTTGATGACAACATGATCTTATTAAAGACAACAAGATTCACAACTGGATCATATTTTTCAGTAGTTTGTTTCTAAAGGTGTATGATCTATCTTTGGCAGTCTGTGTGTTCTTGTTTGTTTATGGATTAAATTTCATGTCTAATAAATAATATTTTGCAAATTCAAGTGACAACGTTTTATGGCAAGCTAATCCAAATCTTTAGTTTCAATTTTATTTTGTTGTCAAAGTCTTTTTGTATGGTGCCCATCAGAGACTTCTAAATCTGACTTTGGTCCCCACCCTCGCAGGGGTTTGTAAAGAAAATTCTTCTTTGTATCTTAGAATGAAGTTAACAACAAAAATCAGAAATTGATTTCAGTCTCACATGCGTATCTTAATGATATTGTTTAGATTTTGTTTTTATCCTTGTCTCTTATCCATGTACACACTTATGTATATTTTTTCTTTCTTTCTTTTGCATAGTTGCATATAATATATAAAATCATCCTTGATCCCTCATACATATTGTCTATGGATTAAGTGATTATTTTGAATTTAAGGCTATAAACTCCGGGTAACATTCCCAAACTATCTTTCCTTAGCCTAACAAGATATGAAAATGCTTGAGAAAGGTTCTTTGTACCTTTTCCACAACATGACTTATGTTAGAAAACTCAATAAAAATGACTAAGTAAAAACTAGTTAAAATAGACAAAATCTAACTAAGGAAAGCAAGCTAGAAATCTTGTTTCCTTAGGATATTTGATTGTTGTTTTAAAATAGAAATATAAATTCACTTAACTTGTCAAATATGAAAGTAAATCTCTTTAAAAGAAATCTATTTTTAGCCTTTTAAAATTTTAAAGAAATAGCTTGCTAAAAATAATTTTTCTTTATGATAGATATAGCTTAAAATAGTGAAATTAAATTGAAATCTAGATCTAATTCTTCTTTTGCATGCTAACTTAGATAAATAAGAATTTGAAATGTAATCTAGATCTAAGTACTTGCATGCAAAATAGTAACCAAAAGAGAAATATAAATTTTATGAGATAAGAGAGAAAGAGTGTCGAATGGAAACAAATATTGGGCTATGGAGTCTTCTCAGTGTGTTGTAGAGGGAAAGCATTATGATTGAAAGGAGATTCGAAGGTGTTGGAAACTCAAGCTAGAGCTTTCCACTCCTCCAAACTAGAGGCCCTGAAAACTTAGAGAATTCCTACAAAATACATGTTAAAGGTGGATGCATTCGCTTCCTACATATAAAATCTAGAAATCATGCAAATTAAACTAGAATAACATGAGATCATAGACTGAACATCTTAGAAATGATTATATTTAGAAATGCAAACAAGATCACTAATATCTTACTACTCAAGGATAAATTAACAATGAAATTTGCAAAAATAAAGTTTACCATAACCTCAACACATCAAGATGGAACAATGACATCGACACATTGGCACAAGACAACAACAGTGACCTCGAAAGTCTTCAAATCTTTATTCCACAACAGCTTGAGAGCATATTACAACAACATAACTCTAGGTCTACCAATCTAGATTATAAAGGAGAGTAAGCTCCATAATATAGCAAGAGGGATGAGTTGCCAATGAAGGAGGGCACCCCATTTGGCAATGAAAGGAGCCAAGTGTGAGGGGAAAGGTTGCCACCTCTCCTAAGCCTCCAAGAAATCGCCACTTGTGAGTGTGGGAGAGAGAGGGAGGGTGCCACCTCTCAAGAGGTAGACAATCGTCCTCATGAGTGTGCCACCTCTCCTCAAGGAGGGCACACCACCCATTGGGAACTCATCCAACTCCAACCATAACTCAAGTTAACTCACTCTTGGATGCCAACAAGGCCTAGTGAACCCAAAGAGAGGTTGATTCAACTCAAAACATGTCCCATACATGTTTCCCAAAAAATAGCTTTGCTTATTTTTGGTCTTTTATTTGTTTTTTATTGACCGTTTGTGAGTAAAAATGATTTTAAGTGATTAAAAATCACTAATTTCACTCACAAAGTGGGTAATTAGGTGAAGTGGGTATTCTAAATCCAAAAACGAATACCCCCAAGGCATATAATGCCTCCTAGTACCACTTATTTAAATTAGGAATTATTCACAATTAAAATATCACGATTTTTTGGGAAAAAAAATATTTTCGCATAAAACGTTAAAAAACCTAAGCGGGACTTTAGCACATTTCCATGAAAATCTAGGAGGATGATTAACATGGTAATATACATTAGACACTAGGATTAGATTTTTAAAGCTAAGGCCTAACCATGAGTACACACTCCAACTTTGGAGAAAATGAGTGAAAAAAACTCAAAAATTATAACTCGCTTAAAAAATTCAAGCAAGAAATAATAATAAGTAAAAAAGACACTCTAGAGTAATGCACTCATGTCTAAGTATTAGGAGGCTAAGCATTTTATAAGTTCATCATGATAAATTCATCTTATTACAATGCCCCACAAGGGTATGAAAATGCGGTAAAAAAAAGTTAAAAAAAGGGTCATAATGGCCGACTGGACTTTTGAACTCTGAATTTTGAACAAGTGATTGTTCAATCTTTGGTGGCTCAATTGCAAGTCCATCACAGTGCAACTTGGTGGATAACAATACCCATAAATAAAGGGACCAAAAGTAGTTAGGGTTTGTTCTATGTAAAATCTATTTAAAGAGATAAGAGACTATAGAATGTCTTGTCTTGTGTTGTGTATTTAGAGCTCTGCTTAATAGAAGGTTGCCTTACTTTAAGAGGCAAGTGAACATTGTATTCTTCTTAGCATTATTAATATTCAAGGGTCCCTTTACAATGTCTATCTTATTGTCTCTTGTTTTTTGTTATTTTGCAATTATATTCTCTGTATACCTGATTGTATTTCATTGTTCAAGGGTTAAGGAACACTACTAGTGGTATCATAGTTCTTTTTTGAGCTAGCACGTCTCTAATTTTCAATAGATTTTTTTTAGGCTAACGACGTGGTCAAACATATTTAAATAACACAATGATATCTTGTTTGACAGGTAAAACTACGGTTGGGGAAGAATGCACACAAGAAATACAAGTGGTATCACATTGTTGGACACCCTTGTAACCTTTGTTGGTACCCCTTCTAGTAGTATCACATAAGAGAACACCTATATATGGAATCTCACTTCCACGTACCTTCGAGTATATCGGAAGTCCACTAGGTATACTTAAAACCAACCCTAGATTAAATGATCCACTGTCTTGTTGTTATAGTACACCGAGAACAACAATCGAAGAGATTACTCTCTAGTGCTTGGGTAGTTGGGTCATATGGCTAAGGGCACAGTTGAACCTCCTTAGTTAGTGCTCTGCGATACTGGGTTGAGTATGACTATTGGACACTGTAAGTATATCAAAGAGATACAACACTTGACACTCCTCTGTCATCCAGGACCCTGCAGAGCCTAACCTCTACAGTCCACCAATGAAATTACTACATCTTTTCATCCAAGGGGAACTTGCATATTTTGTTACAATCGACCAAGAATAATACTGCCATAAGAGTAGCACTCGGGAGAAAAAAATAGAAAAAAAATAAAATAAAAAAAATAGAGTATAAAGTGGTCCCACCAACACCATTGTGGGAGACCTATCTCAAAATATTTCTTGCAACATGTTGATCACAGACATATACCTCTTAAATAACCCTTTTTTTATGGGACCCGAAAATATAATGATTTGGGGTATATCTCAAAAGACTCCTCTCAGCTAACTGGTTGTAGTGAGATAAGTGGAGAATATCACTTCGAAAAAAAATAATTCTTTTGTGGTCCCATGGTTCAAACTCGCAACATGACAACTCAGAAAACCAACAACAAGCCCCACCAGATCAAAACCAATCCTCTTAGAACACATCATTAGAAGAAACAATGACCACCCTTGCAACTATAGTTTAGGTGCAAAAAACAGTGACAAAACAAACTAGCCTTTTGTCAATAGAAACAACATGTGTGGGTCTTCATGTAAGTGATCCACACATTGAACAAAACCAAAAAGGATTTCACACCCCCATTGTTGAAATAATGTAATTGCGAAGAGCATTCTTGTTATTATTTTATTATTGGATTAAATCCCCATTGCGGATTAATCATGTCATTATTATTATTATTGTTATTGGATTAATCCCCATTGAGGATTAATCATGTCGGTAATTGTATAAGGACCAAATCCCCTTTACTTGGATTGGTCATGGGACGTCTAGTCACGAAATAAGTGGCCCCATGATTTATAATGGAAGGCCGAGAAATTAATTAAGGAGTGGAGTTTACCACCAGTGAAGTCGGCCCTACAGGTTATGACCTTTCACCTGCGTGCGACTTGATATAAATAGGGGCTGGCCTCACTTCAAACCACACAACTCATGCTCATTCTCTTGGGGGCAGGCACAATTACCGATTGTGAGAGGAGAAGAAGGTTGGCGCATCTCTTGGGGAGAACTTCTTGTATTGGTTTGAGTTATCTCTTGAACATTGTATAAGCTGGCATGAGAGGAATTTTTGTGGTTTCTCCCCCATGAGGGTTTCAGGATAAATGTTGTGTCTCTTGTAGATGTATTTCTCGGTGATCTGATCTTCTTATGTTACTCTTACCTATTGAAATGCAAGAACTATAATAATGGCATAAACATTAACATGGTATGGGCAACTTTGAGAGAAACATTATTTGCAGAGGGAAAAACGTCATGTCACGTGCCAAAATTGGGGTTTTGCAAAATGAATATTTTGACTCCTAACCTCCTAAGTGCTCTCCCAATGATCAATTTACCTAGGCACCTTTTCAGTGGTTGGATCTCTGGAAAGTGAAACCCTAGTTTCACAAAAGTACCAGTACCCAGTGCAGTACGAAGCACGGTCAAATCCATAAATCAAGGTTGTGGGGTAGGTGGATTTTCTGATTTGAGGACGCAGGGCTACTACCGCCTCGACCAAAGCACCTCTGGTAAGGTCAAAAATTGATTTTGAGCATTTTCAATTTTTGGTTATTTTGTTAGCAGTACAAGATAATGCGCAAGCACAAAGCTGTTGAGAAACTAGAAGGCACATACAACTTCCGTGCCTGGAAGTATGGGATGGTCTGATCCTATGCGAGAGAATAGAACTATCGGGAATTTATCAAAGGAAGTGGAAGAACTGAAGATCACATTAGAAATAGAAGCATGAGAATAGGATCAATCAGGGCTCAGAGAATCATTGCGATTCAATCAAAGACCACCTGATCGTATGTATGCATTCGAAAACCTCGAGAAAGGAGATGTTTGATGCTCTAAGCAAACTATATGAAGGAAAAGAAAATAACCCGAGAAAGGGTGAATCTGAGAACTTCAGTTGAAGAATACCAAGATGCGAGAAAGGAGAAATGATTGAGAATATTTTTCCAGTCTCAGAAATAAAGAAGGCGGTTGAAAAGCAATTGGAGACACCTTCGACGAAGACTAATTTGTAATAACCGCCTTAAATGGCCTCACAAGACCTTGGGATGCCTTCATCGATTCAGTATGTGGCAGAAAGGAAAACTACAGTTTGAAAGCCTATGGGAAGAATGCGCAGAAGAGACAAGGGTAGCCAACCGTGTGAAAGACTCTTAGCAAGGACTGATGATTAAGCTTCTTCTACTCATACAAAGGGAGGAAGGAAGAAACCCTACTTCAAAGGGGAGACTCAAAGAGAACGGTAACCATCAAACAAGTTCAACAATCAAAGTCTCATTCAAGAAATTTCAGAAGAAAGGACAGCATGAGACGAGATCTCTCATCATCAATGTTTTCATTGTGATTAGATGGGACACAAGACGAACAATTGTCAAGTCAGAAGAGAATAATTACAAGAGGAAGCACAAAAGGCAATCACTCTGCATTGCGAGAGATGAAGAACCACCTATGAAGATGATTAAGGACCATGTCTTGATCTCATCTCTCTCGGATCTGTATCACTGGAGGGACACATGGCTCATTGATGGCGGTGCATCAAAGCATATGGCGGGTAAGAAAAATACTCTTGTCTTTCGGAAAGAAGTTTCTCAGAGAAAGTAACTCTTGGAGATGATTATCCCTGATGTCCATCAAGGGAATAGGAATCAAACTACAAGCTAGATTCAAAACTCAATAACAATGAAGGACACACTCTATGTACCCAGAGGGCCTAGAGAAGAAATTACTCTCCATATCGACTTTAGACAAGAAAGGCTACAAATTTTCCTTTATAGATGGAAAAGTTCTTATGTGGGCTAAGGGAGAATCCTTAAATGAAGAAATCATCATGGAAGTGAAGAAAATGGTTTATATAATTTGAAGGGTCGCAGTGCTATATTATACCATGAAAAGCTGTCACGAACTTTGGTATAGAATATTAGCCCACATCAATTAAAAGGCACTACCATACATATACAAAACGGTCACATGGGTTTACCGGAACTCAAGGTTGATCATGAAAGGCATATGCAATGGATGTGTGAAAAGAAAGAACATCAAGAACCCATCTCCAAAGAGAGACAACAAGCGAGAAGAGCATTGGAATCATCCATTAAACATATGTGGCCAATGCCATCATCCTCCATTAGCCCGGGTATGTATACTATGTATCATTTAAGTACGGTAATATTCTCATAAGACACGGATATGACTGTAAAATTAAAAGTGGAAGTATTGATAGAATTAAAGGGAATTCAAAGCCTTGATAGAAGAATCTTTAGAAGAAAAGATTAAGATACAGTGGAATAATGGAGGAGAATATGCCTGGAAGGTTAAGTAAACTTGAGATGTCGGGATCAGAGGAACTAACACTCCCTATAATCCCCAACAAAAGCGTGTGTTCTTTGAAAGAAAGAAGGAAACGAACGATTATGGAGGCTGTGAAGACCATGATTCACGATCAAGATCTTCCTATGTGCTTATGGGCAAAAAGCATCTATGGCAGTTGTTTATGTACAAAACAGACTATCCCATAGTGCAATTGGGTTCAAGACCAGAAGAAATGTTCCTTAGGAAGAAATAGGAGGTAAGCCATCTCAAAAATATTTGGCTTTCCGGTGTTTATCCATATATCGAAAGAAAAGAAACAAAGCTGGAACCCTCCAGGAAGAAGGGAATATTTGTGGGATCTTGTGAAATTATCCAAGGCGCCCGAGAATCTACATGCACAGTCTTATGCATATTGAGATCAATGAGGGACATGACCTTTGATGAAGAAAGTACACTTAAGAAATCAGAAGATGCCCGGCTTGAAGGGTATATGAAGAAGACATGTAAATCCCGGGGCGGCAGAATCCGTGAGGAAGTTCCCATTGCAGAACATGTAAGAGAAGTCATAGCTTCCCTTGATGAGAAAATTCAAGAAGACCATGATATAGTAAAAGTACCAGAACGCCTCTTCAAATGGCCTTCTCCCATAAAAAGAAAGCTTGCTTGAGCAAGAGAGCTTATTCAAGATGGAGAGAGAAGTATGGTCCCAAAAGGAACCACGAGACATGTAAGACCAAAAGCCATTCTCTAGTTACACAGCTTTGATGTATGATCTACTTGATGAAGAACCCACATATGTTTTGAAGGGCTTCCATCGAGAGAAGGAATGGGCTGAGATGCCATGACGAGAGGAATACCAATTGCAAAGAATGATGTATGGGAAATTGTTCCCGGACCAAAAGTAAGGATGTGGTATCATCAAAATGGCTCTTCAAGATAGAAACATATTGATGATGGAAGTATTGAGAAATATAAAGCAAGATTTGTAAACCGTGGCTTTTCAGGGAAAAGGAAGAATGCGACTATGAAGAACATTAGCTCATTGGCCAAATACACTTGATCATAACCATTCTGACTCTTCTTTGCCAAGATGAAATGGGGCGCACGGATGGATGTAGAAGACAACTTTACGAATGGGGTTGCTCGAAGGAAGTATATAAGAAACAACCCCAGGATTTGAGGTTGAAACGGGGAAGTCTCATGTATGCTGATTGAAGAAAGCCTTATCTGGATTGAAGCAAGCACCCGAGGCTTGGTATGGCCATATAGACGGTTCTTGACGAGCTTAGGCTTTTACCAAAATGCTTGAATTCAAATCTCTACTTCAAAGATCATGGAGGCAAACAATAATACTATTACTATATGTGGATGACTTATTCTTAGCGGGAGAAGAAAAGCTCATGTTGAATGTAAACAGAGACTTGCAGCTGAATTTGAAATGAAGAAGACCTTGGCCTAATGCATTCCTTCTTAGGTCTTGAGGTATGGCGAGTCCGGAAAAGTCTTCCTTAACCGGTGGAAGTACATGGTCGAGAAATCTTAAAGAGATTCGACATGCTGAGAATCTGAGATCCATGGAATACACCTGTAGGCGGTGAAATTTTATTTGGTTGATACTTAGATGGATTTGATGAATCACCACTCTGTCTGGGAATGATTATTGGATGTTGATGTACTGTGAACACCGGACGGACATGTTTTGCATTGAAGGCATGCTTGAGTGGGATTTTGGTAGAGCTCATCGTGTTCATTTGGTGGTACCAAAGCATGTGATGAGGTACCTTAAAGGTACAATGGATTATGGTCTCATCTATGATGGAGATCATGACTTCAAAATATACGGTTATAATGAGATTCAGATTGGGCTGAAAGTAATTCAGACAGAAAGAGCACTTCAGGGTGTTGTTTGAGTTTGGGATCAACTATGATCTCGTGGCGGAGAATATTAATAAACAGTCAATATATTATCGTTAGTCGTCAATTATATCAATCATTGAAATGACTGATCACGTGTTCCATGATAGGTTGAAGCACATGAGATCATTATCATTTCATCCATGACAGCGTGGTATAGAGAGGATCCTTGAAGATCCAGTACATTAACACAAATGAACATGTTCTTTGATGTGATGACTAAGCCTCTAACTCGTGTAAAGTTTGAACACTTCGAGATAAACTTGGTATTGTACGAAAAAACCTTCCTTGAAAGGGGGAGTAGATGTCCTTTCGCCGACCTACATTGTTAGGCATTAAAGCAAGATGAGTCATGCTTTTGACCACACTATTTACATTAGGCGTAAAAGCAAGATGAGTCGTAACGGCCTCATTGTTAAGGCGGTAAAGCATGGCGATGGAGTGTGATCTTAACCACGACCTCGGCTGATTAGGCGTAAACGATTTGTGTGATCCTTTAGCCCGACCTCAACGCTGGCGGTAAAGCAAGATGAGTCATGCTTTGACCCTGCATTGGTGGGCGTAAAGCATGGCCGTGTGATCCTTATAGACCTCGCTGTTAGGCGTAAAACAAGATGAGTCATATTTACATTTACCATTTGTTGGAGGCGTGAAACATGTTGTAGTGTGATCCTTGCCCGACCTGCGTTGTTAAGGCGTAAAAGCAGAATGAGTTATGTATGAAGCCGATTGTTAGATGTAAAGCATAGCATTCGTTGATTCCTTAACCGACCATTAGGCGATAAAGCAAGATGATTCCTAAACCGACCTCGTTGTTAGACGTAAAAGTGAGATGTTGATGTGTTCGTTTCTTCTGACCCAGTTGTTAGAAACTTAGACGTAAAGCAAGATGAATCATACTTCTGACCTCATTGTTAGACATAAAGCATGGCGTTGTGATTCCATAAACCGACCTGGTACGGTGGGCGTGGCGAGATGATGATATTACTTGCTTGACCTGGTTGTTAGGCGTGAAAGATGTGGTGACATTGAGCTACCAGCAACGGCGTGACATTGAGCTGGTGTGAGTATGCGTGATGTGCCAACCTAGTCTTTGTGATGGTATCATTTTTACTGATACATATTTGACACGGATGATGATAGCATTCTTTTCGAGAATGATGATGCCGCCGATGAAGAAAACTTGATGACTCGTAAATGTGCTGAACAATGGTTCAAGATGATATTGATGATGTTGTCCTCTTACCCACTTGATGTTTTTTATGATGTTGTCCTCTCTCTTGCTTGATGTTTTTGTAGAATACTCTTCTTGTTAGGGGGAGTGTTGAAATAATGTAGCTGTGAAGATCATTCATATTATTATTTATTATTGGATTAAATCCCCATTGCGGATTAATCATGTCGTGTATTATTATTGTTATTGGATTAACCCATTGAGGATTAATCATGCCGGTAGTAATATAAGGACCAAATCCCCTTTTCGCGGATTCATCATCGAACAATGCAAAGTGCTGAATAAGAAGTTAGCCCCAATAGTTATAATGGAAGAGACCCATAATTAATTAAGGTGGGTTTACCCACCCAGTGAGAGAGGTAGGCCCTGCTAGTTGACCTTTCACACGTGCCCGACGATATAAATAAGAGGCTAGCGCCTCCTTCAAACACACAACTCACTTGCTCATTCTCTTATGAGGCCAGGCGCAATTACAGTTAGAGAGGGAAATGGCACATCTCTTAGGGAGGACTTTCTGTCCAGTTTTGAGTTATCTCTTGAACATTGTATAAGCTATTTATGATAAGGGAAGTTTTCTTGGCTTTCTTCCCTAGGGTTTCAGGATAAATGTTGTGTCTCTTGTGAAAGGTATATTTCTAAGTGATCTTGATCTTCTTATGCTCTTATCTATTGAAATGCAAAAGAACTATAATAATGGCATAAACATTAACACCCATAAGTACAAGACACACCCATGTTTCAGAATAATCATCAGACCACCTTTCAAGCTCACAATTCATGGCTCTGTTTTTCAATGGTGGACATGAACAAATTTGATGGATCAAAACCCACATGATAGGTCACCCAAATGAAATACTACTTCTCTTTGCACGACAATACCGATGAGTTGGCCAAACTCAGCTATGGTGCTCTCCATCTAGATCAAAAACGTTGGCAATGGTGGAAATGTTATAGGAAGGATTATAAAGGCTACATTGCATGGACCTAATTTGTGCAAATACTTTCTTCTCATTTTGAGTGTGACACTCACCATTTGGGATGCTTTGAAAAATTACGCAAAGTGACATAATTATGGAATATATCACCGACTTTGAGCAATTGACTATTTGCACAAAGGGCCAATTTGATTTATTTTTAAAGAATGTTTCATAATAAATTGGTCTCAAGGATGCAATTAAAGCACATGTCATGATAAAGCACCCACAAACATGGTTGGAAGCTTGTGATAGAACCAAAGAAGCCGAGATGGCAATCAATGCACAAATCAAGAGACCTCTAATCAACACTCGCCTTAACCCACCGATGGAAACTATTCCCATCCCCTCCAGCTCATAGCCAGTTAGCATCCACAAGTTATCTCCAGAAGAGATGGCAGAATGTCAATGCCTCTACCTTTTCTATAATCGTGATGAGCGTTATTTCAAAGGGAACAAATGTAAAGAACATAAATTATTTCAAATGGATGTTTCTCCACATGACTACTCAGAGGAAATTAGAGTTGATACTCCTGAACCATCCTTGGAAGACACCACCCCTCCATGGAAGAAGCCCCGCCCTTAGAATCCTCCCAAAGGAACCCCAAATTTACGTCCATGCCTTGTTTGGTTCACAACCACCACAAGTAGCAGAGTGTTTTACCACATCAAGCATTGCAAAGTGATTGTGTTGAATGACAGTGATAGCACACAATTTTATCCACATGAGAGTAGCACAAGACACCCATTGTTATGTACACCCCACATCTGAATTTCAAATTATGATTGCTAATGGGGCGCGATGAAATGTGGGGGATTGTTTGAAAATGTGAAACTACAAATGGGAAAGTATCATCTCAAAACTCACATGTTTCCCATTGAAATGTGTGGTTAGATACTATAGTTCTTGGGGAAAATTGGTTATGCACTTTGGGACCAATCACCATGGATTCAAATAATTGTACATGAGCTTCATACAGGAAAGGAAGAAACAAACCCTCAAGGGGATCACCTCTGGTTCCCCTAAAATTATAACCTCTCATTTTATGGAGAAGTTGTTGAAAAAAGGCCACTCAAGTGTTATTGCACAGTTCAATGCCATACGGGGAGAGTGGAAGCCACACCACTATAAATTCACTCTGTTTTGCAATTGGTTCTCTCTAAGCATCAAAAAATATTTGAAATGCCACGGGGTTTACCACCTTCACATAGAACATGACAGGTATTCCTTCATTCAGAAGTCAACCACCCAATGTATCCTTATAGGCACCCCAGCACACTTGCAGAAAATGAAATTGAAGAAAAATCATTAAGGAATTGTTGGAGGCACGAGTCATATGTCCGAACACTAGCCCTTATTCATCACAAGTGGTTATGGTATTAAAGAAGGAAGGTACTTGGTGCATGTGTCACGACTTCCACGCCCTCAACAAAATCAATAAACTCACCATCAAAGAAAAAATTCCCATTCTAGTTATTGATGACCTCTTGGATGAACTCCATGGAGCCCAATTTTTCACAAAACTAGACCTTAGTTTAGCTACCACGAGATCAAGATGAAAAGAGGAGGACATTCCTAAAACAACTTTTCGTACACATGAATGTCATTATGATTTTTTAATGATGCCTTTTAGCATTTGCAATGCTCCACCAACATTCAAGAGCCTTATGAACAAGATTTTTTGACTCTTCCTATCCAATTTTGTGCTAGTATTCTTTGATGATGTTTTGATATACATCAAGACATGGGAATCCCACTAAAACAAAGAATCTTAGAGGAATTTCATTCATCACCTATAGTTGGTCACTCTAGATTTCATAAAGCATATGAATGAACTAAGCACTCATTCTTTTGGGAGGGAATGAAAACTGATATTTAGGATTTTGTGGCCACATGTGACACATGCCAAAGAAGCAAAGGGGAGATAGTAAAGACACCAAGGACATTGCAACTGCTTCCAATCCCAACACACATATGGACAAACACCAATATGTATTTTATTATGGGATTGCCAAGGGTGGACAATAAATATGTGATCATGGTGGTGGTGTCTATTTGTCCAACCATGGTCATTTTTGTGCGTAATCCCTTCTCGGTTATTAAGTCTTTCTTGATCAATTTTAAGTTACATGGCATGCACACTTCCATTATATTATATTGAGGCCCTACTTTTACTAGCAAATTTTTGCAGGAACTATTTCAACTACAGGGGGGTACCCAACTAAAGATGAGCACAATATATCACCCCCAAACAGATGGTCAAAATGAAATAGTCAACAAGTGCCTTGAAACCTATTTAAGATGCTTCACCTCAGAAAAGATGCACCAATGGGCACAATGACTTCCCCTTGCAAAATGGTGGTACAAGACCTCTTATCATGGAGCTACCAAAACACCCCATCTGAAGTAGTTTACGGCCAAAATCCCTTGTCCGTCACTTCATACTTACCAGACACTTCCAAGGTACAAACAATGGATCATACACTCCATACTAGAGATGTTATTCTCTGCATACTAAAGGACAACATGGTTATGGCACAAAACGAATGAAGGCATCAAGCATACCAACATTTCTCAAAATGGTCCTTTGCAATAGGGGATATGGTGTTTCTCTGAATTCAACCCTATAAACAAACATCACAAGAAAAAACACCTCAAAAAATAGCACCCAAGTTCTATGGACAATATAAGATCATTCAACACATTGGGCAAGTGGCTTACAAACTAATTCTTCCAACCCACTCTATGATTCATCTAGCCTTTCATGTGTCTTGTTTAAAATAGGTCCATGAGATCAAAGTGCAAGGTGCAAACAAGCCTACTGGAACTCGATGAAGAAGGCTCCATACGAATTTAGTTGACAATAGTTTTAGATACCATAGATTGTCGATTACGTCAACACACAATTTCTGAAGTATTGATCTAGTGGAAATACATGCAACCCTAAACATGAAGTATAGGAATTAACCTCGATTTTGCAGCAATTTCTTCATCTCCAACCTTGAAAACAATGTTTCTTTTGAAAGGGGATGGCATGTCGAGGTCCCACCTAGCCTTCCCTTTAAACATAGGAGTTAGTTTGTTATTATATGCATCCATCCTCTTTGAATAAGGCCAATAGATAGTAATAGATATGTATTCAATGTAAAGAGTCTCCACTTTATAATGCCCACTAGGTGGTTGGTACCCATTAATAACAAGACCTGCGTAGTTATGGTTTTTGCTATGTGAAAGCTATTTAAAGAGATACACGACTACAAACTGTCTTATCTTGTCTTGTGTATTTGGATGTCTACTCAATGGAAGGCCCCCCACCTTAAGAGGCAAGTGAAAGTGTATTCTTCTTTTGCATTATTAATATTCAGGGTCTCTTCTTGTTTCTATCTTATTGTTTCTTGTTCCTGGCTAATTTGCAATTATATTCGCTATATACTTGGTTGTATTTCATTGTTCAAGGGTTAGAACACTACATTGGACATGCCCAAGGACTCCTTTTTTCAATAAGACCTTTATCTAGATCTCTAATTTCTTCTTTACACATCTTCTGCTCTTTTGGATTCATCAAATTGGTAGAAGCCTTTTGGGGAAACCCTTTATATTTTTCTACATAGGGAAAATCAACATAATATTTATGTCTAGACCAAATGCATTTGGTCTATTTCTAACAATTTATTTTATTTTTCTAAAGGTAACGCAAGATGAGAAGCTTGTTCCTTAATTGCTTGTTGGTAGATTCTTTTGATTTTTGTGAACTTATCAAGACCATAATTTAAAGGGGGACCTACAAGAACATCCAACTATACCAATGCATAATTGACATACAACAAATTCAGGAGTATCATATATATATCATTGTCATCTTGTTGTTGGAAAGGAACTAACCGCCAATTACTCTACCCCATTCCAACCCAATCCAACTCTTCTATATTAAGCCCTAATAATGGCACATTACCTATAATTGGGGAATATTACATTAATATTGTTATTTATTTATGTGGCTTAGATCCATTAGTTGTAATTGTACCTCCTAGTCTCCTATATATACCAAAGGAGACATTTTCATTTCTAGGAAATATCTTGTATTTGTAAATTTATGTGGTGTATAAGGAAGTTCTCTTCTTGAAGAGGCTTATTATCTAAAAATTCTCTCTTTTTCAAGGAAATGAGTACTTATTATGAGGTTTTATGCTATTTTGATATTTGGTTCTTAACATTCTACATCTAAATTTACAAATATATACACAAAGGAATACGCATTCAAAATAGTTACTACTAATCAAAATATAATAGAAATTGTCAATTATGCCAAGTTGCATGCACATAAATTCAACATGCAGTCAAAACATAGAGCCAAATATCATCACAAACTCAACCTGACACTTGACTGTAAAAATCAATGATAATTAAACATATTTGCCTGAATCGCCCCATGAGAAAACTAATTCAACTGATCCATACATTCATACTATAGAACAAAGAAGATTATACTATGAACCAAAAAATGCCTATCGACTGATAGGCCCACAAAATAAACGATACTAAACTCCAACAACCTAAAAAAAACCTTCCAGAAACAACTAACAATTATCAAAATAAAATAAGCATTTTGACACATGTACGCCTGCTGACTATCATGGTGTTTGGTGCACTTGCTTGTCCTCGACTTCCTTTGTGCATTGGTCTCGCTTGTCCTTGGCTTCCTTTGCGCGTGTGTCCACATCTCGTTCATCCTCCCCCTAGAAGTCTGGAGCAAGAACCACCCCTGAAGATGCGGGGGTGCTTGTGCCTGAGTCTGGTGAATACAGGGAACATAGCAGTGTCGAGAGAAGAGATTCGATTTTCTCTGCGCGCTAGTCCAGGTGTTCCAGTCAAAAATGAAGGTCATCGACGTTCTTATGGACTGCGAAGAGCAAGTTTTGGAGAATTGAGATCGAATCTCAGATTCGCAACCACGAAGCATAGTTTAGGTGGAGCAGATCTTGGTCTTGGTTCGCTTCCAATTGAATTTCTTGTGTTTGAGCATTGAATTCCTCCAAAGAAGGCATAAAGGGTGGTAGCCAGGAGTCTTGAAAGGAGGTGGCGAGGGAGTGAAGGGTGGTGGAATAGAAGGGCGTGCATGTGTTGGTTGTGAGGTAGAGGCCAGATCTAGGAGAGGTCCAAGAGAAAAGCCAAGAGAATTTCCCTTGAAGGTCAAACCCTAACTCGGCAAACCCATAGATAGTGAAAAGACCACTTTGGCCAAGGGAGGACTGAGTTGATGACGAGGATGAGGAACTAAGTGTAGGAGCGAAGGTAGGTGGGTGTTGGTTGGCCATGGCCGCTTTGTTCTGGTACCAGAGAGCACCTCTCTTTGGCTTCCCACGAAGGTGAGGAATAGCCAGACGAACGTGAGGGTGAGATAGAGGTGTGAATAGGGAAACCCAAGTGGGCATCAGAGAGAACGACTGAGTGCAAGAGTAGCCGGAAGGAGAGGGCGATGGATGAAAACTAGAGGGAGGGGCGTCGCCATAAAAGGGAGAATGGAGAGTAATTGCACACGATCGCAGAAGGATCAGACAGTGTACAATCTCCATATGTGTGAAGCCATCATCAAGGCGCATTAGACATTTAGTTGGGATCGCGCAACCATGAAGAGTTCTTGAGAGTTCGTAGAGTGATAATAAAGGCGAGGGAGAACGCGAGGTGCCATCAGTGACTTTCATTGGAGGTGGTGAACTTTGGGTTCTACCGGATGGGCCTTTGATGGAGCCTTTAACACCATCCGGGGAAAATGATAAGAAATATATCTTACCTATCAAAATTTATTTTTTAAATGTTTTGAATCATATTATTTTCAATATATATTACTTGGATTTAAATAATTTAAAAACATTATTTAATTTAAATAATTTGGAATTTATAATTTAAAATTATAAATATTATTTAAGTTAAATAATTTTAAAAACATTAAGTTTAAAAAATTAATTTGTGAAAATTTCTAGTTTAAAAGTGCTGAGGGTTTCACAAATTAATAGTGTAATTAAAACCATTTGAGTTTCAAAATTAATAATAATTAAAACCATTTCAAGTTTCAAATTGGTTGGTAGTATAATTAACTTCAATTAGACAAGAAATTCAGAGTTTGCTTAAAATAGATCGTAATATACTTTAAAATATAATTTCTACTCGAAGATATATTTTCTAAACAGATTGTTGGATGAAGCTAACTTTTTTCAATGAAAATGGCGTTGCATCGTACATAAGAAGATTTACCAACAACCCACGAAAGACAAACCACAAATTGGCCTATTTTCAGAATTTGCTTAAAATAGATCGTAATATACTTTAAAATATAATTTCTACTCGAAGGAAAAGTCATTGATGATTATGCCTTATATAGTCCACATCCACACCTCTCACTTGATCATCTAATCTTTATGTGAAAGAACTGTTAAAAGGTAAAAGAGGTGTGGATGTAGAAGCTAAAGAGTTGGAAATAGATTGTACAATCCATAGAATAACAACCGAAAACCAGGATTTAGCAGAAAGCAACAAAGTTTTGAAGGAGCAAGTGTCATTACTACAGGAAGCTCTCCGAATGGGGAAGACATAATGGCAACGCATGAAAGCGGAAGTGTAAAACATGAAGAAAAGTGCAGTGGAGAATACATAGGTGATGAATGCGAAGCCATCTCAGGATAAAAGGAAAGTAGTTACCCAAATAGACAACAATGAGAGACATCAAGAGAGATAAGGGGAAAGTAGTTACCCAAATAGACAACAATGAAGAGACATCAAGAGAAGAGAGGAAAGGAGATTCCGCAAAACTCTCCAAAACTTGGGCTCAAGTTATTAGCAATCCTGCTAAGAGGGAAGGAGAAACAAACATTCAAGTTGACAACATGCAAGATAGAAAAAGCAAGGAAAGACAGGATAGAGCAACAAACATAATTATCAAGGGGGTGAAAGATTATGGGAAAAATGAATGTCCTCTTGACCTTGCAAGAGACTTCTTGAAAGACAAGCTCCAATGGCAAGGACAAATATGTCAAGCATGGAGAGTAGGTAAGCCTAACGGTGAGAGAGCCAGGCCCATAAAAGTCATCATGCCCAACTTGCGTGATAAAAATATCATTCTAAGCAGGAAGTAGTTCTTGAGGGGTTCTCAGTTCTTTCTAGAAGAAGACTTAACTGTAAGACAACAAGAGGAAAGGAGGGACGAAATGACAAAAGTTAGGGCAGCAAGAGATGAGGGAAAAAGAGCATGGATTTATAAAGATAAAGCTGTGATAGCGCAACTTGGACATCCTTCCAAAACAAGGCAGCAAGACGATAACAAAGAGGCAGCAAACTCTTCAACAAGAAATGAGGAAGCAAGGTCAGTATGGGCAAGTAGGGACAAAGACTCAACTGTGAGTCTTGCATGCCAAAACAAATAGCAATCAAATCGTACCCAAGTTTCCTTAAGATTAGTTTGTTGGCACT
>SNQJ01S0080991.1:16020-47221 GCA_010110895.2 Picea sitchensis | reverse complement strand
GGAGAAACAGGCTCTTGGATGGCTTTATCGGAAGGAGGAGTGCAGGTCGATACTTCATCATCTTGATTAGGTTATTTCTCCTTAATCACATCCTCATTCTGCTGGTCAAAAACTTGTTCCCTTCTCTCTTGTGGATCTTCAACAAAGGTTTCAAGGGAAGCTAGTTTTATCAAGCTGAGTGTCCATGGTATGGTCATTGGTTCTGTACAAGGAGAGATTCTTTTTTATTCAAATGGCCATGTTGTAAGCTTCCGCAAGTGTTTTTGGACCCTTTTTATTTAGGAGGAAGCTTAAATTCCCTAGAAGTCCATTGGTGTAGAGATAGATGAGATAGTTTCCTTTAGGACGATAGCTTTCAGGAATGTGGTAAAACAAATTCTGAAATCTAACCCCGAAATCTCTGATGGTCTCATCCTCTATTTGTTTTATGCATTCAATACCTCTCATCAATGATTGGACATCTTCCATTTCCAGAGCCCACCTTGCAAGAAACATTTCTTCAAATTGGTCCATAGATGTGATGTTGGCAGTTGGAATATTATCATACCATATTCTAGCCTCTCCATGTAGAGTGGCAAAGAAGAGTTTCATTACCAAGTCTTCAGTGTCATCAATGACAGGGCGGTGCTGAAAGAAAGTCCAGAATTTTCTCATGTGATAATCGAGATTTTCTCCATCGATGCCAGCGAATCTAGGGAGCCATTTTTTATACCAAGGGGGAATTTATCTAGGGTATCCTGGGATTTTGCTCATATCTAAAGGCTTGTAGTTCACAGAATCCCATTGTGAAGTCATTGTTGGCTTCGTCATTAGTGGAGTCGCCAGATAATTTTCTTGAAACTATCAAAATAGGGAAAACACCCTAGTGGAGTCGCCAGGTAAGCTTGTAAGATAAGGCTTCTGAGGCAAGGCTTACCGAAAAGTGTCGTCTTGAGGAGAATTGAATTAGTGTTCCCTGACAATGGCACCAAAATGTTATCGCTCAGTTTGTACCTAGGAAAAATAGCTAGAAGATAGAGGGCCAAACTGGTGTAACAGGAACCTATCCCACCCAATGTCACCGCGATGGGAAGGTTCTTTTTCTTTAGGGAGGTGAGGCCCAGGGGAGATGTCCCTAATGACCCATGGTTTTGAGGAGGCAAAGTATTGTAGGATAAAAAAAGTTATTTCCCCCCTCACAAGTCACCACCAAATAGATAGTCCGACTTTATAGCCAATAAAGATAATTGAAAGAAGTAACCAAGTAGAATCCCTACCTGAGAACAAAGCAACAATAAACTAATATATGCAGGCTTTGGTTATTACTTCATATATATATATATATATATATATCAACGATTATCTGATATTCAATGTAAGCAATTTGAAAGTAAATATTGACAAAGTCAATGTTTATAAAATAACAATGAAATATAATGTCACTTCAGCAATAGATACTAGAACGATATGGCATTCAATGCAATAAATCAATACTTAACTTAATTAATGTCTTTAACTACCATCTAATTTATCATAAGTAAAACGTTGTTGCATTAAGATGTAATAACCAAGGATGACGTCAACAACTTAGGGTTAATAGGTTAGGGTTAGTGAAATTAGAGTTTTGAAATTTAAGGGATTTGAGAGTGCTGTGATCAAGGTCTTACTTCAACGCTAGAGGTCTTAGGATCAGTTCCTCAGGGTAGAGTGGAGTCAAGTTTAGTAGAGGACGAAAGGGTTGAAGGAGGACGGCTAAGGACTAGAGGGAAGAGTTCTGAAGCACTGCTATGGCAGGGCCTCAGAATCAAAACCCTAGGGGAGAGAGGCTCACTCTGGTGTTGGTAAAGCAAGGCCTCGTGCTCTCTCTTCCTTCCTTAGGTTGACTTGGAAAAAATGACTAGCATAAAGAATAAAATCAAGACAAGAGAGTGTAATGAGGGAGAGTGTTACTACAACAAGGCTCTATCATCAACCCTAGAAGAAAAATAGCCCTAGGTGTAGATAACCTAGGCCTGGGACATCTCCTCCTTCTTGACCTTCGGAAAGCACGGCTAGCAATAAGGGAAGAAAAGGAGAAGAGTGTAGCAAATGCTAGGCTCTTTCCTTCTTCAATGGCTGAAAAGTTTCTCTTTTAGGGGACTTGAGACAAGGAGCTACTTGTGTGCTTGTCACCTAGGGTTTTGATTTAGCAAATTATAAATACATGTAAGAAAATAAGACTACAACCATTCAATCAAGATTTTTTGCATAAAAATACTTACAATTCATCAAGAAATAATCATGCAAACCCTAGTTGTAACACCTTCCTTCAAGAGAAACACCATAAATGCCAAAAAATGTCTTCCTTCCAAAAGTGCGCCTCACTAAATCATCAAAATACCCAAGATAGGGTGCAAACTTCAGACCTCCTTATGGAGTGAATGAGTGATGATGAAAAAATGAGAGTGAAAATCTCTCATTTATACAAAACCTTGACCTAATCTTACATTTTAGGTCTAGTAAAAGGTCGACAAGGCCAAATTATCAAAAATCATACTATTTTACATTAAATTGTCAAGTTAAATCCTAAATCAAGACGAAAAGAGAGTAAAATCCCCTTCAATGGAAATGTTAGCCCCTTTTTGTGTAGATGGGGCATCTTGGATCAAAACGTTAGCCCTCCTTGGGCTTCTCCAACCTGCCACACGTGCCACTGCTGCCTAATCTGTTGTCGAAAATGTCCATGATGATGAGTGACGTCATGGTCAAGGTAGTGACGTCCTAGGCCTCCCAAGGCTAACGTTTCACTGAAAAGAGTTCAATCCCCCTAGGTCAAGCTGTGTCGGGATGCCTCTGGTGGAACATCCTCTTCTTCTCTGGTACAAAGCTATGATCAACCTCTATCCTATCTCTACCCCCTGATGGGGTCTCAACATCCATCTGGTGGGCTCTTCAACCCCATGGAGGTCCGCGCTGATCATCTCCCCATGTGTACTGGTCCAAATGGTACCTGTCCATCGGGTGTGGTCTTGCACATCAAAGGCTACGCCCTCCATGGGATCATCAATCACATGGATCATAGCAATGTCAATCACATTTCATCATTAATATTATTAAACATATGCATAAAATCCCTAATAAATCAGTCAATAGCTTAAATATGTTACATAAGCCTGCAATACAAGTCTGGGGAAAAGACAAGGTGTCCTATTGGGCCAATGTCTACAGGAAAAGGAATGTTCCAAGAAGAGACTTCATCCAAGCCATGTAAGTGGGTGATGTGGTCAGGGGATTTCCAAGCATGTGGGTGCAATGATGGCCAAGGATGCAAAGATGTTACCCATGGGTGCCTTTGTATAAGGTGAGTTGTCCCTACATTTTTTCCAAGCCCATTCTTGCCTTTAGTCTTTCTATTCTTTTTATTGTTTTATTTGCATTTTTTTTCATGAGCTAATTAGGGGACACTGCCTTGGCATGGTGACCAGAGCTAACAACATTACCCACAAGTACTTTCTCAGAGATGAGAAGGTTGGCTTGTGATGAGACACCCTTTCCCTTGGCTATGCAACCAAGAGTCACTACCCTGGCGTGGTAACCAGCTAGTGGCAATGCACCCATGGAACTAATTGGTTGGCTCGTGATGAGAACCCCTATCCTCTGACTAGGTCTTGTTTTATTATTTTTTTCAGGTCCCTCTTATTTCTTGCTGAGAAGCCATTTATTGCTTTCTCGAAGATCCCTGGGCGAAGCATCTCAAGGTTTTATTCTTAGGCTTTTATCTTTTACAAGCTTACTTTTACCTTCTAGGCCTTTAGCCCCTTTTTCCCACGAGGTAAGGTGCAGTCCTGAAAATAGGTCAACCCAATGCCCAGACAAGGGGAATGGGATAAGTGAGTGGGGAGCAAGATGAAAAAGTGGTGCTATGATGGGAGCGGACGATGGCTTTTCATATATCCCCCCAATGGCAAACCAAAACCTACAGACACAGGCTTTCTAGGGCACCCTGTCAATCCCCCCAAACATGGTCAAGTGGGAAAATGTAAGATCCAAGCAGTTGTTAGAGATAAAAGGAATTAGATGCATATATTTAAAGGTTTCAATGATCAAAAGTGACACATACCATGATACCTAGACCAATTACCTCATGGATCAAGAACCTCTTCTGATACAGGACCAAGCTGATGGTGATGGATGTTGTTGCTGCTGACAAGATAGAGACGATAGAAGAAGAAAAGGTAGGCCCTCTAGGGCCATGCTTAGGTCAATCCTTCTCTCAGTACTCCATGTCTAGGACCTATGAGCCTTGAGACATGATCTCCTAGTTATCCCTAAAAAGTGGCGATAACAGGGACCACTTTGGAGTTCATACCTTTGTACTTATTATCAACCATGACAAGACAATAATGAGTCATCTTTACATCAAACAAACTTGGGTCCATTACCCAAACCTTTGTGCTACCGGAATTTCTTCAAGGGTTGACATCAATGAAAACCAACCTTAATCAACATTCAAAACCTAGAAATACCATTGACTAAGAATGTTATTAACCCAATATTGATCAAAGTGATTGAGTCCAGCTAGAGAGCATGTCTTGTGATCCTTGGCACACATGAATTCAAAGAGTAGGTTGCAGGCCAAATAATGTAATATCAAGGTCAAAATCTGTTTATCATGAAATATTCTTTTTTTTCCTACCAAACAAATATCCCAACAATTTAATTTAGGCATTGTTGACCAAAATTGGTAACCTATATTTTCCCTCTCCTTGACTAATAAAAAAATAATATCAAAAGATGAAATTTTTTGAATTCTTATAATTTCAATGTGTAGTCCTCAGTCCCATCTTCACCACACATTTTTTGGATAAAAAATATAAGTTTGTACTCAAGATCTCCAGTTTTAAAGTTTAAGTAGAAAATGGCACCTCTTCCATGTGCAATAAATCTAATTTCTCAGACACATATCCAAATTTTCTCGAGCCCAATACCCCTAGTTTCTTCAATTTCTCGGTTTCAAAACCCATAAAAATATTCTATTCTATCCCTCGCAGGAACCCACCATAATTCTCCATTTTTTTCTCATATTTTTTTGCCCTATTCCTATACTTAGTCTTATTTTCGAAATCTTACTTTCCTACCCATACTCTTCTCTTGTTTACATACTTAGTTTTATTTCACAATCACATCAGTTTTACTTCTTGTCGGGTTGGCGGACTCATTTCCCACCCTTTCACTTTCCTCACTCCCTCACCTCGTGACTATGTTTCCTACATATCACACTCTATTCCTCTAACTCTATATTCTCATTATCCCACACTTAGAAAAATTCTAAAATTACTCACACCTTATCCCTTCCCCTTCCTTTCCTCTCCCCTTAACCCCCACTACCACCGCCACCTTCACCCCCACCCCCCGTATTTCATACTTAACTTCTTCTTTTTTTGTTTTCTTTCAGAATTTAAGACTCACCTCACCCCTCCCCCTCACATTCCTCACCCCCATGAGTCTGAAAGTCTTCTCCCCTAATTTCCCGCCTCCACCTCCTCCACCTACATTTCTACCCTTCCCCCTTTCTCGTTCACTTCTCTCCTCATACTTTACCTTTAATTTAAAACGTTCACATTTACCCCAAACCATTAAGTGATTAACACTTGTCATCAACTAAACCCATCTTCCACCTATACTATAATTTAATATTTTATTTTCTAGCCAACAAAACTCTTATGCATGGCAAGTTTATGAGAGTGACACATGACACACTCTTATTGGATACATATGGCAGATTTTTGACCTATCATATGAAGACATGTGGAATATAATCATTGGTGACATGTGGTAGTATACCAGTGGTGACATAGGACAATATTTGATTGGCACATCATCATGGTGACTCATCAATGCTGAGTGGGTAGATTGGTGGTTGACTTGGCATGCAAAATCACTATTTTATTCAACAATTTTCTAAGGGTCAAATCCTCCAAACTCCATAACCTCCTCTCTTATGGCTTCTTGTTAAGTCTATGTTGCACTTAACTTTATATACCATTATATACCAAAAAATCCCATGCATGTGGGATAATGGATATGCATAAAAGTCGAATTTCATGAAGAAAAGGACGAAATTCATCCAAGGGCTGAGATTTGCCCATCAAGTTTGATCGACGATGGTTGTGTGTTAATTTTGCAGAGGCCATAACTTGAGATCCGGGTGTCGGAATCACACAAAATTTATACCGTTGGAAAGGAATTTTGACGAAGAAGATGATGGTACAGGTTTCAAGGGCTGAAAGGTTATAAATTTTCCCTAGAAATTAAAATATCAGTCAGCTTCATTTTTAATGGGCCTGCATGACAACTCAACTTCAAGAGCTCATATCTTGATATCCGAGCAATGGATTTGGGAAAACATTATATCGTTGGAAATATAAGACGATGAATATAACATATGAATTGATTTCCATGGCTAAAAGTTTGACTATAACTTCCATAAAATTAAAACATAATCCCCCTCTTTAAAAGGGAAATTAATTGAATTTTGAAAATAAAAGTTCATTTAAAAACTTTTATTAAAAAGGAAAAGGGACACATTTTGAATATGGATATATTAATGATATAAGTTAATTAATGAGGAATTAATGAGGATTTAATTAAATATATTACTTCAACAAAATAATTGTACGGGAAATTCAAAAGAGGAAAAACCCTAACTACTCAAGTAGTTAGAAAATCTCATTTTAAAAAGAGAAGAAGTGCTTCATCAAGGGTTCCAAAATCAGAATTATCAGAGGGTAAGGGTAGAATATCATAGGAAGAAGAAGGTACAACCATGAACACACAGTCAAGATTCTGATCAAAGAAAAATGATCGTCGTCTTCTCCACTCTTTCTATTCTTCTACACCATTTCTCATAACTTTATGCTCGAGTCTCTGAATTGGGAACAAGGTTGAGTTCTTGAGTGTTTTTTTTTGTATTCTTACAAAATAATTTTCTTATATGATCATGGAGTATTTATAGCCATATACATAACTATCAAAACTTTTGTAATGAAGAATATTGTTTATGAATAAACTATACAAAGAATTGCTTCAGGGTTGATTTTGACTGTATCTTGTAACTTTGAGTCTTAAGTATGAGGTATTTGAGATTGACCTATAAATTTCTCTTTTGATCTTGATAGTAGTACTCTTTTAAAATTATTTGAGATGATCAAATTATTCTCTCATATTTCTTGTGAATAATACATGGATGCATTTACATATGATTAAGAAGATTGTGTATGTGATGTTGATCACGAAGTAATTCTGATGTTGAATCCCTCCAATATTTTGTTATTGTAAAAATACTTATTGTTGTACATAAGATTATATCATGTCATTGAAGACCATATGATTTCATAAATTCAAGCAATAAATACCTAGGGTTTTCTTTCTAAGAATTCTCCTAATCCAATACATTCAAGTTATATCTTTTAGCCAAAGTGGAGGAACACCTCTCTAAAAACGCATAGGGATTCATATCCTTGTGAGGTTTCCATTTCAGTCCAATGGCAGATTCAAACATCAACATTTTTGGCGACCATGCTAGGGAGACATTTATTTTCAAGAATCTCCAAGCGATCTATAAATTGCTAGCATATAAAAAGAGAAAAACAACATTATATGATCTATGCCTACTATAGTAGCTAAAACAAGTCTTTCATACTTCCATGAGTAAATTCAGACATAGGCATTTAATGAAAAATCAGATTTGCAATGCATAAAACCTGAGTTAATTAATCTTCAAAACTATTTCCACCACTGCTTGAAGATATTCATTCCTGTTATATTTTGGTTGTTGTTGCAGAGGCTAATTGACTTCACAAGAGGCTTGGGAACCCATATAAGGTACCAATTCATGTTGCATATTATTTCCTAGTTGCATCCCATGAATTTCCTTGTTGATAACTCATATTTGATCAGAGTGTCTATTGACATTACTCAAGACAATTTCTAGCTCCCTTGTAACATCTCCAACCACCCCAATCTAGTCCATGTCACAAAACCTCAACTTTTTTAGCTCTAATTCAACCAGACTATAACATCCCTAGCATACTACTAAGCAATGCTACACTAAAATTTCACTGCATAGAGTCTACTATAAACACAATTCCATGCAGTATCACTTGAAGTAACACGCTCAACCCAAACTTGAGTCACACCACAAAACTTATAACAATGGAAGCAACATTCTCTTTTAACACAACCTTAAGCAACGAAAGTAACTCAATAAATGCGTGCACCATCAAACTGATGACACAACACAACGTGTTCACAACCATCTCGGTGTCATGTACCAATTTTGATTTCGATGTGTGTGAAGTCTATTTCCTTGAACACACACATGAATTCCAACCTCCTGTGCACAAAGGCTACTTTCCTGCGCACCTAGATACCCTATTCTCTTCTTGAAAACTCATAACCAAAATCACAATATTAAATTTACATGAAAGACTATCATCAACTAACATACTCATTCACAATTAGAAATACATGATATAAGTACCATACATACATGTGCAAGCAACATTAAACAAAATAAAAACAATTAATTGTATGCAACTACATACAAGAACTAACCCATATCAATCCTAGACAAATATGCACACAAAAAACAAGACAAGCACATAAAGAACACATATATTTTGTGAAAGTCACCAACTGAATGCATGACTCAAACGTTCCTCCCATCCATTGATTTTTTTTCTCATAATATTTCAACAACAGGTCACCCCCAATATGGGGATTAACTCCACCAGGGGAAAATGTTTCCTAACAAAAAGATAATGTCTGATTCTCAACATAATCGCTCAACCCTAAGTGCCTATTGTTGCAAATAGATTACAATCCCTCATTCCCCATGCACCTGTCACACCCAAAGAGTGCGCCCCTTCTCATCTCAATAGTCCTTCAACTACCCCGCTTCCCTTACTAAGGTTACCAACAACAGGTTGGAAAGGAAGTCTCTAAGCCCTGCAACTAATGCTCAACGCACCAGGGAACAATTCTCAACAATATTCTCATCTCGAGAGTATGCTCATGGGTCTGTAAACCACTTCTCAATAGCCAATCTCTCACCCATAGAGACTCCTCACCATCTGTTAACCTGTCTCCTCAACAATAACTCTAATTATATCCCCTAAGCTCCTTACAAACGTCTATGTGTAGATAAGGTAATAATCACATTTTCCATACATTCTGAATCAATTCTTCTCATGATAACGTGAAACATGAATTCCTCCCAAATCCTTCTATGAATAATCATAACAATGTCATTCCCCCTAAAATACACTAAGGCTAGAAATATATATTGCATGCCTTCCACTTGACAAGTGTCACCTTCATAAGTATCTTTAATCCACTTGGTGACCCATTCCCTACCATTGAAAACTTAGGATAAAATAATATGTCTGTAAGGTTACACTTTTCCAGAAATATTATTAAAATATTCCCCCCTTTTTCCTTTTCTGGTGGAGTTTCCCCCCATCTCTTTTTGTTTGAGTCTTTCTACACACAACAATGAAATATTATATTAATAACCATGATTATATTTACATGGATAGGAGAACTGGCCTATCTGCATCTTGTCTCACCAGCCTCATAATCACACATGCTCTCTGACCTTAATACATATACAATCATATATATATAAATCAACTTTGTGCTCTTCCAAGTCATTACCGCAGACTTACCCAAGTGCACCCAACACATAAAATGTGTGCACCCTGTCTTGATAATAATTCTCCATGCACTACTCATATGGACACAACACCAAAACCTAGTGCCAATGACTCACCATCCTAAATGTACAATTACAAAGTGTTTCAGATAAAGGACATTACATCCTTGTCCCATAATGTCTTCTCCATCTAGGCATGGGATTTACATGAAGCTGCCAATTCTTGCTGTTGTAATTTCAATTTCCCTTCCATGGATTCCATTTCACAATTGGATTATTGACAAAGGGGATGATTGCATCACCACATGAGGAATTTTGAGATGAGAGTGGTTGGAGATATTCAAATGCAAGGCTGGTGGAGAGATAAACTAGGATAACATAGGAGGGAGAGAAAAAACCAATTGCTTCACAAATTCTTGAATGTGTGCAAGACCAATCATCCAGTTATCTTTAAAGGATGTGATGGAGCACCCATGTGTGCACACACGACAGACCGAATGATGGAAGACATGATTGATGTTGGTTGGGGGTACTGCGGAACCAGATCTTGAGGCCACAAGAATAAACCCATGTGAAACCGAGCAAGAGGGAAGAAAAAAAATGTTTCACGACTCAGAGTGATGTCAAGAAAGCATGGAATCCAATATCTTAACTGAGAGGAAATAAAATCTGGCACAAGGATATGACTGATCATGTTCCAAGTGCTGCATGAAATTCGTGAGGATGAGATAGAGCATGTTCCAATCACTTTAATGTGTTCATCAAAGTGATTAAGTTCAATCATGAGAAGGTTGGGGGTCACATCAACCCCAAATATTTTTTTATTTCTCATATTTCTAAGGTAGAAAGTGGATGGAGGGATCTTCATTTTTCTTTAAATATCCTTGGTCCATATGTATTTTTTCCTTAGACAATGAGTTATCCTCCCCATTTTGTTAGTGAAATATGTTGTAGTAGTCAACCGAATGGAAGGTTTTCTCCTAAATTTCAATCCCATGGTATATTCTCTAGAGGTTTGGGTGAGTGATTTTGTTGAGCTTATGAAAACATTTGTTAATCAACTTCGAGCCTCTTATGACAATGGTTTCCAAGTTTTGTTTTTCTCTTATGAGTTTCATCCCAAAATATACTACTAGGAATTCTTCTTGATTATTTGAGGTGCATCCAAGGCCCCATTCAAACTTCAAGATCTAATTTCCATCGCGGTCATAAATAATTCCCCCCACACCTGTCACCCTTGGATTTACTTATGATTCCCCATGGAAGAAAATAATCATTTTGGCCTGTTGTTGTCACCATGTTGCAATGTATTGATCATTGAACCTAAGTTTCCATTGAAAGCAGGGAGTGAGGGTAATAGAAGGATTCAAAACCTATAAATACCATTGACTACTAATTTTTGTAACCTAATATTTCTCAACATGATTGAGTCCAACTAGAGAGTATGTCTTGCGGTCCTTGGCACACATGAATTCATAAAGTAGGATGCAAGACAAAGAGTGAAATATCGAGATCAGAAGGTTTTTATCATGAAATATTCCTTTTTTTCCTACCAACCAAATCTCCCAACAAATTATTTTAGGCACTGTTGACCAAAATTGGTCACCTGTATTTTCCCACTCTTGGATTAATAAAAAAAATGATATTAGAAGATGAAAAATTTTGAATTCTTATAATTTCAATGTGTAGTCCTCAATATCAACTTCACCATTCATTTTTCGGATCGAAAATCCAAGTTTGCATGCTCAAGATATCTAGATTTAAAGTTTAAGAAGAAAAAGACACCTCTTCCATGTGGAATAAAGCTAACTTCTTGGACACACATCCAAATTTTCTCGGGCCCAAGACCCTTGGTTTCTTCAATTTCTTGGTTTCAAAACCCATAAAAATATTCTATTCTACCTCTCGTAGGAACCCACCGTAATTCTCCATTTTCTTCTCATCTATTTTCCCTCTCTTCCTATACTTAATATTATTTTCGAAATCCTACTTTCCTACCCATACTCTTCTCTTGTTTCTATACTCTTATTTTGTTTACATACTTAGTTTTATTTCACAATCTTATCGGGTTTACTTCTTGTTAGGTTGGTGGAGACATTTCCTACCCCTTCACTTCCCTCACTCCTTCACCCCACGACTTTGTTTCCTACATATCAAAGTCCATTCCTTTCACTCTATACTCTCATTATCCCACACTTAGAAATATTTTAAAATTAGTCACACCTTATCCCTCCCTATTCCTTTCCTCTCCCCTTATTCCCCCTCCCTTATTTCATACTTTTTTTTTTTTTTTTTTTTTTGGAATTTTGAATCACCTCACCTCCCCTCACATTTCCCTCTTACCAGTAAGTATGAAAGTACGATCCCCTCATTTCCCTCCCCCCATGTACATTTATACCCTTCCCCCTTTCTCATTCACTTCTCTCCTCACACTTTACCTTTAATTTAAAACTTTCACATTTAAGCCAAACCAATAAGATCTTAACACTTGTCATCAACTAAAACCATCTTCCACCTATCCTATAATTGTCATCAACTAAAACCATCTTCCACCTATCCTATAATTTAATATTTTACTTCCTATACAATAAAACTCTTACACATGGCAAGTTTATGAGAGTGACACATGGCACACTCTTATTGGATACATATGGCATATTTTTGGACCTATCATATGAAGACATGTGACATCTCATCATTGATGACATGTGGCAGTATACCAGTGGTGACACATGGAAATATTCAATTGGCACATCAGTATGGTGACTCATCAGTTTTGACTGGGAATATTGGTGGTTGACTTGGCATGCAAAATTATTGTTTTATTCAACAATTTTCTAAGGGTCAAATCCTCCAAGCTCCATAATCTCTTGTCTTATTGTTTCTTGTTAGGTATATGTTGCAATTAACTTTATATACCATTATATACCTAAAACTCCCATGCATGTGGGATAACTAATATGAAGAAAAGTTGAATTTCATGAAGAAAAGGACGAAATTCATCCAAGGGATGATATTTTCCATCAATTTTGATCGACAATCGCTGAGTGTTAATTTTGCAAAGGCCATAACTTGAGCTCCGGGTGTCGGGATCAAAAAAAATGTATATCATTGGAAAGGTATTTTGATGAAGAAGATTATGGTACATGTTTCAAAGTCTGAAAGTGTCTATAGTTTCCCAAAAAATTAAAATATCAATCAGCTTAAGTTTTAATGGGCCTGCGTGACAACTCAAATTCATGAGCTCATATCTTGAGATCCAGGCGATGCATTTGAGAAAAAATTCTATCATTGGAAATATGAGACAATGAATATAAAATCTGAAGTGATTTACATGGCTAAAAGGTTTCCTATCACTTCCATACAATTAAAAAATAATCCCCTTCCTTAAAAGGGAGATTAATTTAATTTTGAAAATAAAAGTTCATTTAAAAAGTTTTATTAAAAAGGAAAATGAACCCATTTTGAATATGTGTATATTAACGATATAAGTTCATTAATGATGATTTAATGAGGCTTTAATTAAAGAAAATAATTGTACGGGAAATTCAAAAGAGGAAAAACCCTAACTACGCAAGTAGTTAGACCATCTCGTTTTAAAAAGGGAAGAAGGGCTTTATCAAGGATTCCAAAATCATAATTATCAAAGGGGAAGGGAATACGATGACAGGAAGAAGAAGGTACAACAATGAACACACGGTCAAGATTCTGATAAAAAAAAAGAGATTGGTATCTTCTCCACTCTTTCTATTCTTCTACACCATTTCTCATATACTTATGCTTGAGTCTCTGAATTAGGTACAATGTTGAGCTTTTGAGTGTTCTTTTTGTATTCTTCCAAATTATTTTTCTTGTATGATCATGGAGTATTTACAGCCATATACATGTCCACCAAAATTTTTGTAATGAAGATCATTTTTCATGAATAAACTCCACAAAGAATTTCTTCGGGGTTGATTTCGATTGTATCTTGTAACTTTGATCTTAAGTATGAGGTATTTGAGATTGACCTATCAATTTTTGTTTTGATCTTGATAGTAGTACTCTTTTAAAATTCTTTGAGATGATCAAATTTTTCTCTCCTATTTATTGTGAAGAAGACATGGATGCATTTACATATGATTAAGAAGATTTTGTATGTGATGTTCATCACGAAGAAATTCATATGTTGAAGCCCTCCTTAAATATTTTCATATTGTAAAGAGACTTCTTGTTGTACACAAAGATTGTATCAAGTCATTGAAGACCATATAATTTCATAAATTCAAGAAATAAACACCTAAGGTTTTCCTTCTAAGCATTTTCCTAATCCAAGATATTCAAGTTATATCTTTTAGCCAAAGAGGAATACCACCTCTCTAAAAATGCATCGGGATTCATATCCTCTTGAGGTTTCCATTTTGGTCCAGTGAAAGATTCAAATGTCAATAGACACCTCCTTCTAGAGATGCACTAAAAGAGGATTTCTAGAGAATTTGTCGGCATATCGTCTTTTCCGGAACAAGAACATATCATGTCAATTGGTGGGAAAGGAGTGGTAAACTTGAAATCTTTTATATAGTTAATCCAAAACTTGTTTTGTGAATTCACAATAAAATAAAATATAATGTGTTGTTTCATTAGAGGTTTTTATGTAGATTTGACTATTCCTCTTTTATGTAGATTTTCAATTGTTAAGATCTTACCTTGAACCATGATCCAATAGAAAGAGTTGATCTTGGGGAGGGAGACACCTTGCCATATGTGAGCCCAAATCTTAGATTAGGGGGGTCCAGGGATGTCTCCTAAAAGGTGTTGGAAACCACCTTTGACCGAATAATTTGAAACACCACAACAATGATCTTCAATCATTTGAGAATCAGTAGGAGCATAGCCAACTAGAAGATGAAAAATCTTGAGAACCAAGGGAATTGAGTGTTCCAGGGGGGAGATGTGCTTCCATCCTTTCCATTTACCATTGTCTTCCTAGATGGAGATATACGCTATCTTGGTCAGACCCTGTACCATACTCCATTCCTTGAGGGTATACAAGTCCTCATTATTTCCCAAAGGTAAGTTCCCCATAATGTTTTCTGTCCATAATTTGATAGAAGCCCCTTTCTCCGTAGACTAGGAGAGATGGGATTGAATTAAGGGGGAAACTGCTTTAATGAATTTCCAAACTGAAGATGATTTTGAATTTGAAAGAGGATTTTTGAGGCATTGAAGTATATATCTATTGAAATATCTATAGCTAAGGATTCTCTTCCATGATTCAGAAGCTCCAAAAACAAGTCTCTAAGTTATTTTTGCACCCAAGGAAAAGTTCATGAGAGAGATATGTCTAATTCCTAAGCTAACTTTATCCAATGTCTAGTAGATCGTGTTCCAATTAATAAGATGAAACACTTTTTTATTTGATTCCCCCCCCTTCCCAAAGAAATAGTCTTATATTTTTGGATATTTTCTCAAGAACCTCTTTAGGTACCAAAAGAGTCGCACATTTGAAGACGGTTAGAGAGGAGATAACAAACTTAATAAGAACAATTCAACATGCAAGGTTGATCCATCTAGCACCCCAATTGTGAATTTGGTTTTCCATTTTTCCATGAACTTCTTGTCATTATTGAGAGGTGGGAGACATTAGAGATATCGACATGCAAAAGTATTTAAAGGAGGACTGATTCCATGCAATGAGGAAAAGGAGGACCTTGGAGAGAGCTAGTTGTAGATCCCATGAAATATTCTAGCCAAAGATTTGAATTTTTTCGTTATTTATCTACCCTCCAAAAGCTAAGAGGAAAGTATCTAGGAACCTATTGAATATTTTGGCGATTATTACCAAAGAAACCCCTAAGAAGAGTGCATTATCGACAAATTGTGATTGATTAGTTTCCTTTAATCCATGCACCAAATGTAGACCACGAATACATCCCATTCAACATTCAAATTTCAATTTCCTGTTTAAACACTCCACCATTAAGATAAAAAGGGAGGGACAGATAGGAAAACCCTATCGCAAATCCTTGTTGGAGTGAAAAAATTGAATCGACCTGTCATTAATAATTGGCATGATCCATGGGGAGCTTATGCAGGATTGAATCCATTCTAAAAAATATTTTGAGAACCCAAATTTTATGAGAATAGAGAAGATAAAATATTGTCTAACCACATCAAAGGAATTTTCCATGTCTAGTTTAATGAGCATCCCTTTTTCTTTGTTTGTGTGACTTGAGTAGATAACCTCTTGAACAAGGACAATATTTTCTTTGATTTTCCAATATTCCAAGAAACCCCCTTAGTTATTAGATATTATCTTGGAGAGAAAAGGCTTGACTCCATTTTATATAAGTTTTGTGAGGAATTTATAAGTGGATTTGTAGAGAGAGATCGATCGAAACCACAAAAAAWTGGAAAAATTGATCTCTTTGGGGATTAGTGCTAGGAAGGTAGAGTTTGTAGAACCACCTACCTTGTGTAGAGTTTGATCTCTTTGGGGATATGWATAGGTATCATACACTTACTTCTCCAAGTATACTTTCATTTAACTAGATTAACTTCTTGAAGATCCCAGTTTGATATAAAATCTTCTATATTCTCATGCATTGGGACTCGAACAGAATTGTCCCCTTGTTTTTATGAATTTTGAAGTATAGTGTTAAAATATCCAACCATTATAGAGGTCAAAGTATCTATCTTTTTTGTAGTAGAAAATAAAGAGGTCCAACATCCAATTTTATCCATGTATATAACATGCATTTATATGTTGATAATGGAAATTCTAAGGCTAGATTCTCTACAATGAAGAACAATAAGGATCAAATTATTAGAGAAAAAAGTTACCTCATCATGTCCCATAGGGTCATGATGCCTTCAGATGCTCCAATTAAGATTATTTCAATTCCATCACCATTTCACAATACCTTTTTCCCTATTTGGACTCTTTATGATTCCTCCATTTTAGTCTCCTTGAGGATAATTACAGAGGGATTCTTGGATCTGAGTAGGTCTTTAAGGGATTAAACGTTAGCTTTGTTGTTGAAGCCTATGTAATTATAGGAGAGAATATTCATTAATTTTGGAAGGAGGAGGCCCAACCACTTGGGGTGGGAGGAGATTCAGATTCAATACCCTTACTGCTACCTTTTTCCACATGTTGCTTAGGGAACTTTCGATTGACTACTTCTATCCAAGGGATTTTTCTTTATTCATTATTTCTTCTCTAGAATCCTAATTTTTCTTTCACCCTAATTTTTGACTTTTCTCATTTGTGACTTCCCCCTCTTTTGTTGATTTTCAAGGTTTCCCCCAAGTGAGGGATCTTTCAACTATGATTGGATGATTTTCTATTGTATTCTTCAGACTCTACTTCTTCACCTTCTCAGTGTTTTAGGTCAATATCAAGAGGGGTAGTGTTGGAAGAACTTGGGTTTGGATCCACATTTCCTGCTACTTATTTCTCTTGAGTAGATCTACCCATAATTGAAAACTTGTTTGTCGAGGCCAATTGAGATTTTTCTTGAGATTTGCTTCCCTGATTTCCCTGATTTTTCCTATTTTCCCTAGGGTTTGAAGGGGGAGGGGTAGTTTGGATTGTAGGGTCTAGTATTTTTCCCAGTGTTAGATTTTTTCCTTTCCATATGCCATTCCTCTTCTGGTTATTCTCTTATAGTTGTTGATCCCTTCTTGTTTTTAGGGTTTTAATGAGAAAAGTGGCCATATTCATGAAAATATTTATAGTTGAATAGTAGTTTCTCATAATAAAGATGTTGAACATGGGTCCAACCATCAAGGGAGAGATTAACGGCTTCAGGTAGTCCTTTTTTCATATCTACTTCTACAGAGATTCTAGTACAAGCATACATTATTGGTTTGAGTTTAGATTTTTCTATATATTTTCCCAGTGAATCACCTATACATTTTATGATGTCTCCTCCTCAACAATGATGGGGAAGACGAGGGAGGAAAACCCAAACCGAGACAATTGTGAGGATATCACACTCCATATTGAAATTCAAAATCCCCTGATTTAGATACATTCCCTAAGATCCATAAACGTATGGCCCATTGTGAAAAATCAAATACATGTCTTCTATGAATTCAAAAAAGAATGTGTAAAGCCCCTTACCAAAAAAATAATGGTTCAAACGTCCTTTGATCAGAGGTTGTTATTTCTATGCAATCCAAATGTTCATCTGCCATGGGGAGGGACAAAGGCATGTGGACTTTGTGAAAATACCTTTTACAACATACATGAGTGCTTTACATATGGATTACACATGAGGAATTATGATTTTGGGGATTTGATCTAGTTTCTTGACGAAGTGAAAGTGGGTAGGGTGGGAGGAAGGCTTCCCCAAAGTTTTGATCAGATGGTTGAAGGCTTCAACATCGTATTCAAATTCAAGTGGAGGGTCTGGATCCCGTCCTAACATGATTGCAAACTTGAGAAGATTGGGGGCTACAGTGGCTTAGGATTTCTGCAGAGCGATTTTAGTTTAATGTTGGCTTAATCATCAGGGAATATAGGAAGAGATCATTCTACATAATAATGATAATATTAAAAATAATATTACATATAAATTTACGGATAAATTGTGGTGTGATAAAGAATTAGAGGACAATAGAAAATTAAGATGATGTTGAATTTTCCCAAAATAAATTGTGTAAGAGAAAATTAAGATATTATAAGGAGGTGATCAACCCTAATCTAGAAAATCAAAAGTATCTCTATGTTTTAACTAGTGTAAAGAAGAAAATCAACATTGCTAAAATAAGAAAAACATCTCACGAGCTCCATAGTGAAAGTGGGTAGTGGAAAATCCCCAAAATGTTGTGGGATGAAAGAATATATCATCTCTTTGTGACACTAATAGGGTTGAATATGAAAAACATTTCCCCTTAGAATGTACCACCTATACCCAAATTATATCTCAATTTCAAAATCTTTGTCACAATACATACCTTCCTAACCTTCTAACTCATCAAAACTATAATGGTGATCTTGAAACACTTATCTTAATGCTTTTTGATCACACAAATAAAATTATAAATAAATCAATGTAATCCATAACCTTTCTTAAGGTCTGATGGTATGAGTGGACATTAACCACCACCACCACCACCACCATCATAATCGTTATGAGGAGATGTGTACACACACACACACACACACACACACACACACACACACACACACATACTTATCTTAATGCTTTTTTATATATATACACACACACACACATACTTATCTTAATGTTTTTTTATCACACAAATAAAATTATAAAGAAATCAATGTAATCCATAACCTTTCTTAAGGTCTGATGGTATGAGTGGACATTAACCACCACCACCACCATCATCATAATCATTATGAGGAGATGTGTAATTGTATATATATATATATAGAAAGATGATATAAAATATTTCACTTAAAGTGAACATTGAACTATTTTATGTTATTAATATTTTTTAAATGGCATGTGTCAACTCCATGTCGAACACAATAGTATTACACATCTCCCTCATAATGGGCTATAAAAATCCCCTCTCGACCCAATAAAAAAGATAAAAAGTATAGTTATAAATATATAGATAAAAGAATTATGCCACAATGCTATTATTGTGCTCAATAAATATGTATGTTAAGAGTTTTAGATTAATTGTTTTTAACAAAATACTAATAACCACATTTATTGTTATTTACAAATAAATACGAACATTGATAATTGTTTATTTTAACATTCTTTGATTGTTAACATTTAACTAGTTAGGTTCCCCCACAAAAAAAGAAACTATGAAGATAGCATGCACCTCCTTCTTTATTTATGATTCCAATATGTTCTTTACAATAGGTTTATCATCTCTTTCATTGGAAAAAGAAAAGATTTTTAATTTTGGCAGCTAAAATCATTCTCAATACTTGGAAGGAGATCATTTCTCTAACATCTCCATCCAATGAAAAAATAAACAACTTTAGCACAATTTCAAACAATAAATCATTTCACTTAATGTTTTATTTCATTGACATAGTGGTAAACTATTTCTCTACAAACAAAGTCAAATGCAAGCTCTTTCTCTAAAAATAAGTCAACACAAATTTTAATTCAACAAGGAGGAGCAAGGGAAGACATCGTGGGAGAAGCATTAAAAGAAAATAAATGTGTTGAAAATATTAGGTAGATCCATTTCCATGTACAAGAGACATTGAAGAAGTCATGAGAATGGTACAAGGCCTGACATGATCAACACATAATTGAAAAAAAATTCAAGGTGGGAGACAAATTTTGGTTGCATTTGAACAGAGAAAGGCTAGAAGGTCTTGTTAAGAACATAAAGGCTTTATGGTATGGTCCTTTTGAAGTATTGGAAAAGGTGGATGATAATTCCTATAGACTGAGCCTACCCCCATATATGTGCATTTAGTCAGTAGTGAATGTAGAAAGTCTAAAACTCTATTAACCTTCCATGTTGGATTAGGAAACTGAAGAGTAGGTCCTACCAACCATAGCGGACTTAGCACCAGAAGCTTAGGTAGACTTGGAAAAAGATACAACTTTTCAAAATATCTATAGAACTACTATATAAGGGTAGCATGAATGCTGGAAAATAAGGTTGAAAGGAAAACTCTCGAGCAAGGAAAAATGGTACTCTAAGGAGAAGGTAGAAGAAAAATTTCCTCACCTCATTTAGTAAATGATTTAGGGGACCAAAATCCTTACTAAATGGGGAGGTATGATCCATAGTGGATCATTATATAAATTTTCATCTATCTTGGTACTTTCTAAGAGGAAAAATTGCTAAAATTGGATTGCAAGGCCCATTTTAGTGGAAGGTCCTAGTTTTGAGATTTGGGGTCAAGAAACATCTAGACCTAGTTTGAGGTATTGAATGAGACTTTTTTGGGTAAAAAAATTGTGAGAAAATATCCCATCCACTCGATGCTATTCTACACACTAAGATCTTTCCAAGAATTCAAAAATCACCTCAATTAGAGTTTGTATGCGGAAGTTATGTGTCCTTCAATTTGACCTACATTGTTCCATCATGGTATTGAGTGGATGCCACATCATCCCACATTACTCACGTATGTGAGGCTGGTCATGTTTGGAATTTCAAGAAGATTCTAGAGGGTCAAAACCCTAACATTAATTGAGGACTGAGGAATGAAAAAACCCTAACCCTAGATGGCTATCAAGAAATGTTAAATACTAAGTCATTAGAAAGAGAGGGGATTTGAGAGGATAACATAGGTAGTAGAAGATTCTAGATAATCCATTCATGACATAGTGTTAAATAAAACTCCATAGAGAGTGCCCTTTTCTTTGCACTTGCATTTCATAACTGAAGAAAATAGAGCAAAGGATAGGCCTCACATTCTAGTTGGGTTTTCTCACGTATTGTGTTTCCCAAGTCACATCTTATGTTCATTTTCGTGGATGGTGTGTTCATTTTCTTTTTCTTTCATTTTTATATTTTAGTTATTTCTAGAAATTTGAGCATTAATCTAGTAATAGAAAATTTGGGATCTAAGGAAATAAATTGCATAATAAAATATTTCAGAATATTGCAAGATTTGTTGTGTTGAACTATTCTAGTAGAATATCCATGACACTATACATATCATATTTATTTCCTAGAATTGAATATGGAAAAGAGTAATGTAGGAATTAGAGGAAAAGTTCATTAAATGTGACATCATTTGGTTTTAATATGATCTCAAGGTTCTACATTTCAATCCAACAGAGAATATCTATTTAGCAAATTTGATATGCAAAACATGTTGGTAAGAGAAAAATTTGTTGGCATTGCCACCACATTTTATGTAACTCTAGCCAATTAAACTTGGGCTACATCAATTCAAGTTACTCATCACGAATAAAAAAATATTTGTTCATTTTATTTTAGCATATAGTATATCTACCAATCTCATAACACCCTACCATATATAACTTTCTTCTAATGGTTCTCTCCATGAAAAAATTGACCTTTGATTTTTGGGAAACCTTTCTAGCTATCCCTATGTTATGTATATGGTTATATTTGTATACAAAAGGAAAGGGTAAAATCTACAAAGGAGATATGCTATGGCATATTGCATTTGGATTGGGCTTCAAGTGTAATAATGTTAGCAGCTTCCTATGGTATTAGCCTATAACAACTATGGAGAAATAAGAAGCAAGTTGGAGGGTGTAAAGAGAGGAACATACCAAGTTTCATTTGAACCAAACACCTATTGGTTGAGAAAAAGAAATATTGAAAAGGAGTCCAACATCCATATAATCAACAACAAAATGATTTAATAGGCAAGGTTCTTTATGAGTAATTGGAGAAAGTAGCACCACATAATTTGAGTCAAACCAATATCAAAAGTAATTGGAATTGGAGTTAACTCAACAACAAAGGAAGAAGTAATTCCAACTCCGCTTTCATTTGCAAGGACATTCATAAGCATGGACAACCCCAAACATGCATACAATGTTGTAAAAAGCAAAAAATATTCCTAATACCTAAAGGAATGCATAGGTATGCATAACATAATGACATTTTTTAGAGGAATTAAAGAACTTGGTATTGACAACATATTGATTTTTTCAGAGAAGGAATTAAAGAATTTGAAATATGGAATGAAATAACCTCTTCTCTTAGTGGAAAATTTTTTGAAGATGATGAAGAAGTATATGTCAAGATATGAGCTAAAGCATCCCAAGCCCATCAAATAACATGTTATCCTTCTTGAATCTCTTTGTAATGGAAAGGGAAATCCCAAACTCTTTAAAGGAAGGATCTAGAGTGCCCAACCTAGATAGCCAACACCCTCACGCACTTAAGAATCACCACTTAGAAGCATTGGAGAAGTGAAGGGTCAGTTTTCCAGACCCTCTTACTTGCATGTTGTAGATGCCTTAATGATGCCACCTTTACCAGGTGTCTCAAACACTTGGTAGGGTTGGAGTAAATGGGATGCTAGGAAATATTAACCAAAATCAAAACCCCTATTTAATGCACTGTTGATATTACACGAAAATAGTTAAATGCTAATAAATGAGAAACTACATTACCAATACCAATGTCGGCATCCACAAAATAAGAGATCAATCACTCTATCCAATCAAATGCAAGGAAAACAAAAATTAAATAATTTTAAAAATATGTTTAGTTGAAACTTTGGTCAAAATGATAATGTTAAAGTGAATCAACTGAAATTAATAACCCATTAATACAAAATAAATATACAAATCCAACAATTTCTTGCTAAATTTCAAACAAAACTAAACAAAAAAAAATATCTCAAATAAAAATTAAAACATATAACAATTAGACTACTACCTAAATCAAATGCAATATATACTACATGTCACCAAATATAATAATATCCTAACAATTACACTAATCTAACGGAGTGGTATACACCAGTCTTTTGTGATGCAACTTTTTTATATCAACCAATATCTCTAGTGGCAAACGTTATCAACTAGGCGAGTTGGGAGGGTAAATCAAGCGAGTTTGTCGGTAGATAATGTTTTCCATTATAAACATGGTACTTTGGATGGTCAAAAACAACCAATCAAATAACAATAACTAATTTGGCTACAATTGCAAAACTCATCTATAACTTTTATTTGTGCTTTATAATACGCTTATCATTTCTTTAATTAGAAAAAGAAACAAAAACTAATTTGGCTACAATTGCAAATCTCATCTAAACAAAATCTTTTCCCAAAATCATTTTCAATACTTAGAAGTTCTCTCATGTCTTCCTCCAACAAAAAAAAATCAAACAACTTTAACACAATTAAAAAAAAGTCGACACAACTTTTAATTCAACAACCCAAGAACCTTTTCTCAATCATAGTCACTTGCACTCTTCCATAAAAAAGTTGTCTAGTGCTAAAGGATCAATTGGAATGATCACTTCATTAAAAATAAGCATTATCAAAGTGGTGATTGGGCACTTATATAATATTCTATTTTAAGGCCTTCAAAGATAAACTTTTAACTCATTGGTTAGGTGCTTATGAAGTTGACACCATCTACAACAATGGTTAAAAATATTCACTATTGAGGAGGATAGAACTCCACTCATGGTTAATGGCCACCAATTGAAGTTTTATAAGAAGCCGTTGTGTAAGGAGAAGTTGGTGTTAGGATTAGAATCACAACCACAACGTCTTAGTGTGATCAAAGGCATCATCACCTTTAGTCAATAAAAATAAAATAATAATATTTTGACAGGAACTCCTTTAGAGTGTATAATATTTTGACAGGAACTCCTTTAGAGTGTCGGTGTTCTTGAAAACCAATGTAGTGGCGATGTTCTTGAAAACAATTGTGCTAGTCAGTTCTTTGAAAACCAATGTGCTAGCCAGCCTTTTACAAACAACTAATAATTATGGTGAAAACCTCCTCGAGGGGTGCCATAGACATCATGAAAAAAAAAACTTTTTTGTGGGTCTCTATTGCACATTAAAAATAAAAATAAAAAAATCAAAGCTACTCAACTTTAGCCATCCTAAAAGTTGTTATAGAATTAAGAAGCTAAAGATCTCCTTGCTATTGACTCGTCGATTCCTTCAACATTTACTAGTTACCATGAAGTTCCCCAAATCACTACAACGTGTTGCAATGTTCTTTTTACTATTGAAGCATTCTTATTGTTGTTGAATATATAATTGTTCCAATAGGATGGTCTATCTTCTTGTTGATGATGCAGTAATTGATACCACATCTTTTCAAATACTTATTATTGTTATATTCAATATTTATGTGATCGCTAAAGAGTCAACTTGTGTTTCATATTGCGACTAAGTATCTATTGTTGCTATATTCCATCTTGCTACTGAGTTATTGTCAAAGAGTTAGCTAGTGTTCCAAATTGTGTAAGTTTTAAACTTTTGAAGTGAAACAATGTATACATATTATTAAGAAAAACAGAATGAAGAACAATGACATACACATAGTACACAAAGATTTACCTTAGAAACCCTTAACTGAGAAAACCAACAAATATTAGAGTCACACCTCTATCGTCTTCATTCTATTAACTTGACTATACATAATACAATATTTAGGTATTATGTAACATCCAAAAACCTAATCCATTAACCCAAATTAGATTATGACCCTAATCCCTTAACCAAGATTAGATTATAATGAGTTGAAAAACTAGTGGCCAAAAAATACAACACATTCCCAACAAATTTTTACCACATTCCTATTCTTGTTGCAAACCATGAATCCTTATGTTGTGCCCTCAACAAACCCCCTATGTTTTGAACAAAACTTGGGACCACTTTTTCTATTTTTCTCACATTCCCCTCCCTTGATTTCAAAGTCATGTCAAACTTCAACATCTACCCTTATTTTCTTCATTTGAATGGTCCTTTCTTTTTGAATAAGAAGTCTCCTTATCCTCAAAATTTCCTTCCCCAATTTTCTAAATCAGTCCCAACTTCAAAAATTGGTCTCTCTCTTCTCCTTATTTTATTGAGCCTTGTCCCAATTTCCAAATCACTCCCTCCCATTATCATTTAGATTGTACACAATTTTATTTCTAGTCGATGGTTTTTTTTTATCTTATTTTTTAAGCTTTGGGTTGAACCTTTGAATGCCATAATTCTTTAATCATCCCCAAAAATTTGAATCAGGCCCTCCCTGTTGAATTTTATATGAGATAATGTGTGTGATCTATCCATTATTATAATGATGAATGTGCAGTATATATAGAACATATGGTGACCATCCATGAAAGGATGCGTCCCTTGGATAATAAATAACTACTTATTTATTATATATATCTAATATACCTTATATCATAACTAGAATAATTATATTATTAATTATTAATCTAGGAGAATGTCTTCTCGATGTTGCCCAAACATAAACACTCCATCTCAGTGAGGGAGACATTCTACATCATGCCAAGCTTGTCTCTGAAGTATACAAACTTCACCCTAGACTCATGACACATGTCTATCAATCCTTGGAGATGTCTCTCTCCCACCTCAAATGAGGGGAAACTTCCTTTGCAGCTCTCCCTTTGAGCCAAATGACTCTCTCTGAGATATTATCCTATTGTTCAATGGTCTTCTTGGACTTCTGAAATCTTCTTCTCTTCTAAGAAAGGTTGTCTAGAGGAAAGTTCCTCCCGTAGATACCGAAACATCAACACTCCCTCTTAGATAGGGAGGTATCTTTCCATGATGTGTTTCATTTAATAGTGCACTAACTACTCTGCGATCGACTAGTATCAAACAACTACTACCATGCTATCCGTAGCTCAAATCATCCATCATAGTCTCTGTAATCAAGAAGCACACAACTGCTCCCAAGTGATATAGTAGTCTCCATGGTAATCAAATAGTAGCACACAACTACTATAATGTCATCCAATAGAACATGACAATGCCAAGTGATAGTAGTACATAACTATTATTTGGTGATACAGAATCATCACTAGTGGTACAAAACCATTGCTAGTAGCACAATAATATCGTCCAATGACACACAATTGCCACTAGTGGTACAAAACCACCGTAGTAGAACACAACTATTGTCCAAAGACACATAGTCTCCACCAATGGTACACAACCATCGTAGTATCACACAACTGCTATCCAGAGACACACAGTTTACACCAATGGTACACACTCAAATAAGTGTCCCACAATTGTCACGCACTCAACAAAGTGTCCCATGAATACAAGGACCACTCATTATGATTAGATCGCCATCTGCGCCACATGAATAATGTTATTCCTTCCAGATGTTGAAAGTCATTCCATGGGCTACATTGACCATTATTCTAATTAGGTCACTACATGTGCCATAGAAGAATGCCAGTCCCATACCTCTTTCTTTAATCAGGTCACCATATGTGTCATAGAGAAAATGTTAGTCTTGTACCAACCTCCGTAATCAGTTGACCATTCATGCCATAGGGGGCATACCATTCATCTTGATCAGGTCACCATCTGTGCCACAAGAGAATATCAGTCCTGGACCATTTTCTGCAAAAAATGTCATTCCATGATACATCAACAATCCACCCAACTTGGACCATTCTCCACATGGAGAATGTTAGTCCAAAAACACACTGACTATCCACAATGCAATAATATCATCACTCCCTCTCAACTAAGGGAGTAATCTCCACAAACCCCATCTTGTCCCTGAATTATACAAACTTCCCTTTGGACAAGGGCTTCGTCARAATATATGTTATCTTCTCATTGTTGGATATATACTGGAGCTTCACTTCTCCCTTTTGGAATTTATCACAGATGTAGTAGTACTTGATCTCAATGTGCTTCGACTTGTCATGGAACACATGGTTCTTTGAAATCTTCAGATATATTTGATTATCATAGTATATCATGGTCGAATCCAATGCCTGGTCAAATAGTCCATAAACCAGCTTACATAACCATATTGCTTTCGTACAAGCATCACAAGTTGCAATAGACTCTTCCTCTCCAATGTTGGGTGTGATAAAATTTTGTTTCCTACTAGCCCAAGATATCATAGAAAAGCCCAAACTGAAACATACACCAGAAGTAATATTTATGTCACTTGCACTCCCTACCTAATTGGAATATGTATATCCCTACAATTGTACATCACTGTTTGAGACATATATTAAACCATAATTTAGCATGCCACACAAATATCTCAAAATATGTTTTGTGGCTATCCAATGATCATGTTTCAGTTCCACCTAGAACTGGCTCAACGTGTTCACAATGAAACAATGTCTAGCCTGGTATTAACCAAATACATCAATGAGCTAATCAATTTCCGGTACATGGAGGGGTCTACCAAATCAGAATCAGAGTCTCTCAACTTCTTCAGGTTTGTCACCATGGGAGTTTCCATGGATTTGCAATTCATCATCCCAAACTTCTGAAGGATCTTCAAAACATACTTTCCTTAACCTAGGAAGATTTCACTAGGTTTCTGCCATACTTCTAGTCCCAAATAATAGTGCATGAGACCAATATCCTTATGTTACAACGAAAATCTCTCTATGGCTAGGGTGAACCACAATAGACGGAAATGACTACAGAAATCAACTCTATCCCAGAAACATGCTATATGAACCAATGTGTAAGCGAGATAAGAAAGAGTCCTACCTCGTCTAGATGTTTGATGATGTCCATCATTGAACACTTTGACCCAAAGCTATATATTCCTACAACAAGTTCTCAACAAACAAGCAAAAACACGCATATGGTGGAAATATAAAAGGTTAGCACATTAGATAGCATAATCCATCAATATACATAACAAATACACCCATGGATAATAATTCATATATTTGCGAGACATCAATTGGACAAGAAGAGAGTATTTCTATTAATAAATGATCAACATAAGTGAAAATATTACAGACTTCCATGTCAGCACGGTTTAGAACCGAGAAACCAAGTTCCTTCCAATTGGGCCTCCACCACTTCAATCCTCCACCAAAGACAAGTTCATAGAAAAGAGACAATGAGGTTATTCATCAATAAGGGAAGAGCGTGGGGGATGAACACTGTGTTCAGACTTAAAGGACAAAGGGATGCAGACTCAATATGAAGTAAATAATTTATCCAGAGTAACTTTGATTTCAAAGTTGAATTCTTTCTCCTTTTCCATAGCTCAGAATTGGCCTCTTTATAGCCTTTAGAATGGAACTGAAGGGCTGAGTCGGAACGTTTCTAGTATATATAAGGCCAAGGATCAGAGATCTCTTGTCTTGACATGTAAAATCGACATTTTATTTCATTTTCTGGCACAAATCCCGATGTACGTGGGTTGTAGTGGAGCAACCTGTGTATACGCTTGTTGTAGAGTGAGCAATATGTATACAAGTGGGAAAAATTGTATTTTTGTCTCTGGATTCTAGTAACAGGGAAGAGAAATCTGCACAGGTAAATGGAATAAGGCCCTCTATGCAAGATTGCATATGGTGAGGCAAATCTTGCTATAACACCTTCATGTCAAATTCAGAGGCTAGCTCCCTCTTACACTGAATAGTGATAGGCTCTACACATATCATAAATAAGTCATCAAAATATAGTAGTAGAATCATAGGTGCATCATTCAAAAACTTGTAATGAAGGTTTGGATCAGCGTAGCTCTTGGAGAATCCAAGTATCATCAAGTCTCTGTCGATCTGTGCATACTGAGCTCTTGGATCTTGCTTGAGTCCATACAAAGCTTTCTTTAATCTGCAAACATGGGACTCTCTTTGGTGCACCTCAAAACCTTGAGGTTGCTCTATGTACACTTCTTTTTCAATCAATCCATTGCGAAAAGATATATTCACATCCATTTGATGTAGACTCCATATCATGGAAGCAACAAGAGAGATAATGGATCTGATAGAAGTGTATCTAGCGACAAGAGAAAATATCTCATCTTAGTCTTCTCCCTCTTTCTAGGATGTAACGTACCCAACCACCAAATATGGTCATGTCACGCAACTCTCTCTTTATCAGATCTGTAACATACCCAACCCCTTAAGTGGCCTTTCTAAGTTTCCTTGGTATTTTACCTATATAAACATTGACACATGGCATCCATATGACACCTAGACACATTCACTATCTTCCATAATGATCATGTTTCATCCACATGTTCCTGTGAAATTATGCCACCAATTTAGTCTACTCCACTTAGAACCGGTAGATCCATCGCTCTGACTCTTTACTAGAACTATTATGACTTACCTTCAACATATATGGTATCGAAGAATATTTCCCCTTCGATGCCTTCCATTTGAAACTAGAACAATTCGAGCAGTTTCCTTACTCTGAAACCAGGGTATCGAGGAATGTACCCTTCTCCTTTATTAAGAACTTAAGGTCCTCCCTCCAAATACACTTCACTCGACTCATCCACCTTTGGGTAAGTGACACTTGTCCTGATATCCCTTCATTAGGCTCACACTTCTAGGTCATCGGAGGGTCTCTCTGAATACACCAAGGTTGTGTTCTGAAAATAGTCAACGCCAAGCCAACTAGACTTGTGCCAAAATACACTCACCTAGACAACTAATGACACACTTCTTCACATAAACACTCCCCATCAACTCTCATTCTTCTGACTCACTATTGGGGCCCGTAATGATCAAGGACTGTGATTCCATACCTCTCATTCATGAATATATGACTTGCACTAGTCTAACTTTGAGATATCTTCATTGGGGTTATTCTCACAGTACATGAAATTTCCTCTTGAAGGTCCCATTCTGATAGGTTTGTTTTGGAGTCCTTCCTAAACTGCTCAAGGGATCTCTCTGACATGAAGACTTTGAATAACCATCGATCAATGGTCATGATCTATTCATATCAATGCTCATGGTCCCTTTCCGACCAACTCAAGGTTTATAGAGTTATAACTGTTTGTTCAAGGACTTAGTAATTATTTGAGTCCTACAAGACTTCGACTTCGAATTCTAACCTTAGAGGACTCAGTATGATCCTGAAGTCTCTATAGACTATCCATCTTAGGGTTAAGACCTCATATGAGTTGCAATCTCATCCATACATATGGGTTAAGACCTACTATGAGTTGCATAGTATTTTGTGTTCATTCATTTTTATGATTTAACCAAGAATTAGTATTCATCACCATTTCACATTCTTCAAAATTTGACACTTTATTCTTAGATGCCTCTTCCGTGTGTGCATTCTTCAACGTTTGACACTTTATCCTTATATGCCTCTTCCATGTGCACTGCAAATACTTGAAATCCTTTCCTATAGATTTTCTTCAATTGCAAGGCTAGAATTTATCTAAKAATTATAGCCCTTGGAATTCCTTGAAATTTTCTTAAGTTCCCTTCCTCATCCAAGAAGGTAGACGCCTTATTGTAACAATCTAGGATATCATGGTGATCATCCAACCAATACATACAAATGAGGAAATCATACGAGCCCAAACACATGATATTCAAATCAAACTTTGTGCATAGTTCATTCATCTCCATTGGACATGCCTTGACTATCTCATTAATTCTCCTTTTTTCTCCTGTAGCTAACTGCAATAACCAAGATTTTCCAATCTTGCTTCTTGACAATTGGAATATTTCCACCATTTTAGGATCTAGATAACTATGATTAGATCCTCAGTGAATTAAAATATAAATGGGTTGGTCATTAATCTTACCTTACGGCTCGATCATGTGTGACTGAAACTAATATTTCTTGTTATCCAAGGTTCCGTAAATCCTTGGAAAATTTCTCCCCATGTCTTCAATTGTCGTGGCTTGTTGATCATTAACACAAACCCCCTGCCTCTCCTAGGTTATTCTCGACCTCCCGGTCAAGGATCAATCAATTTCGGAGTCATATTGACTCTTAGGCTCTTGTTGAACCCAAATTTTAGTTTACAGGCCCTCCTTAGTTCTCTATACAGGTTCTTTTGTTAAGCCCTAATATTGGCTCATTACCACTTAATTGGGGCATATTAGATTAGTAATGTTATTTTATTTATGTCGGCTTTAGGCCATTAGTTGTAATTTAGATTAGTAATGTTATTTTATTTATGTCGGCTTTAGGC